>APFE030720591.1:0-53044 GCA_000404065.3 Pinus taeda | reverse complement strand
AGATGTTTAAAGGCCTTTGTTGCTTCCGGAGTCCATGAAAATGAATCTTTCTTCAATAATGTTGTTAGAGGTGCTGCTATTCTCCCATAATTCTTAACAAACTTGCGATAATACCCTGTCAACCCAAGAAATCCTCGCAGATGCTTTATGGATGTGGAATTTTCCATTCCTTAATGGCTTTAATTTTGCTAGGGTCTACCTTAACTCCTTCATGAGATACAATATGACCCAAATATTCCACCTCCTGGACTCCAAAAACATTTGGATCTTTGTGCATATAATTGTTTCTCCTCCAATAGTTATAGCACCCTATCAACATGTTCAACATGATCCTTCCAAGACTTGTTGTAGATTAGTATATCATCAAAAAATACTAACACAAATTTTCTAAGGAAGGGTTCGAAAATGGAATCATCAAACCTTGAAATGTAGAAGGTGCATTAGTAAGGCCAAAAGGCATGACCAAAAATTCATAATGACCCTCATGAGTTCTAAATGCTTTTTTTGGAATATCTTCAGTCTTCATTCTGATTTGATGATATCCTAAACGAAGATCCAACTTGGTGAAGTAATTCATATTCAAGTTTAGTTTAAACGGTTAATTAACACACTTGAAGTAGAAGGATTTGCACTTATAAAACCCCTATGTAATACTGATGGTGTTGATGGCACCAAGAACCTAGTCAAACTTTGTTGGGACTTATCATTGGTAGGCTTCTTGGGTCTCCCAGTCGTGCCACTCTGCAGCCCAATCTCCTCATGTGAAGCCTCATTTGTAGTAGTAGTAGTATGCTTATTTGATCTCATCTATTTATATGGAGAACTGATAATATTACCACTTGTCTGCACTAAACAAAACCATTTATTGCACCATGTACATTCCACTCTCACTTTTTTCATGTCCTTATAGTCTGCAAGTGTTGCTTCCACCACCTTGAAAAAATGTGGCTCTTGTGTCTTGTTGAAATCATCTAGAAGTTTGATTGCTTGATCAATATGAAATCGATCTTCAACCACCATCGTCTATTGTACTTTGTTACATGAAGGAATTTCACTACCACTTGGCATTGAAAGGCGTTGTTGATGGGCCCTTGTTTTCATATGATTGTTTTTGAAGTTGTGCATTGTTCGCTGCTAAGGATACATCACTTGTTCCGTAATCAATGGAACAAATTTCAGAATGGATCTTTATTTTAGATTCTCCCTTTTCTGAATATACTTTGAGAGTAAGTTTCTCATTGAAAAACTCTTCCATTAAACTTTTCACTTTTTTTCCCAAGATGTCAATAAACTAGGATCAACAATTATGGCTTGTTCCACTGACAAAGACATATTTTCAACTCTTCATCCAATAATTCATCAATGACAGGAAAGGGAAATTTATATTTGATAGTGAACTTGTTGAGCTCCCTATAATCTGGACACATGCACCGTGATCCATCCTTCTTGTGAACTAATACTACTGGAGCAGAGAAAGAACTTTGACTTCGTTGAATTATACCAGCCTCTAGCATTTCTGCAACCATAAGTTCAATTTCACTCTTTTGTACATAGGGATATCTGTAAGGCCTGATGTTTGGAGGAACACTTCCTGGAATCAAATTAATAGCATAATCATGATCACGTATAGGTGGGAGGCCTTTGGGAGTCTCAAATACCTTGGAATGATTGTCCAAGACTTTTTGGAGATCTGGAGAAATGGATGATTTCGATGTGGGAACCTCTAATGAACATAATTGATCCGAATTGGATCCATAAAAGACTGTCAAGAACCATGACTATATCAGGTCGGAGCAAATCTCTAAGGAAATCCAAAAAAGCGATCAAAAACACCCTAAGCCAGTGGCAATGGCAACCAGCGTGGAACGATGAGGACCTCGGTCAAAGCGCGCTGACTGAGGCCCATGGAGACTACGCAGGAAGAAAAATTAGCCCCTGGGAGCCCTAGATTAGGAAACGGAGGTGGATTTTAATCGCGCATCGCTGGGCGAACTGGGCTGAAATGGGGGGGAAGCTCGAGCACTTGGACACATGGTGAACTAGATAACCGCGGGCAGAAAAGGCAAAAAATGCTAATCGTACAAGGCGGAACCTACACTCTAGAAACGGCGGTATTGATCGGGCCACCCTCAAACAGTAAACGGTTTTGGAGAAAGTGGAGCGATCCCACTCAACGATCGACGTGTGGCAGGTGGAGGTGAGAGAAAACCACCATTGATCGCGTGTTATCAGTCGAGCAGGTCAACTGCGTGGGACGTGCGTACAACTTTGGATCTAGGGAATCCAAATTGGACAGTTGAGATTGCGCCCGAAGGAGGAAGTAGAGTCGATGAAGGATTAAGCCACTTTTGTAAAGATTTGAGGTCCTTTTGACCACCACGTTGGATGAAAGACTTCATCCACGATGAAACTGAAGAAATGAACCGACGAAGCAGGCTGGCACTATTTAGAGGAGGACACGTGGCCACTTCCCGAGTGTTCATGCTGACACCGAACAGGGAACTTAAGGCGCAGCTGCAGAAGGTGAAGCGACAGAGGTAGAAGAGGAACCGAACGTGCATGAGTTCGAATGGCTAAAAGCCATGAAAAGCGAAATAGAATACATAGTTGAACACTGAGAGACAGAGACTAGAGAAGAACGTAGTAAAGCAACAGCAGGAAGAGACAGAGGGCCGAGCTAACCAGCGGCAGCGTCAAGCACCAGAGCTTGAGAGATTCAAGCCATCCCATAGAGGAATATGTCTGGGCTAAGCACCACATTGGGCTCTTGCCACTGTGGACCAGAAGGTCACAGAGCTGGTAGGAAGAAGAAGAGTCTGTGTACTCCAGTGGCTTGGAGAATCCAAGAACCACCCTGCCAAGCAAAACCTACTTCAGGATAATTCACATTGATTCCCCGTATTGTAATTCTCTGCTTAAGGGCACAATAAAACAAGGCCACCATTGAAATTTGGATCGGAGATGTAGCCCAGGAGAACAGGGTGAACTCCTTATTAAAATTCTTGTGTCTTTATGTTTGCTTACTATATTTCTCTGTGTCTTTCCATTTTAAATGTCTGTGTATTGGCAATCTGATCAATCTATTGTTTCAATAACAGAGAACACACACTAGCACATGAGTCTGTAATACCGTTGTTTAATAAATCTTTAACTGATGTCACTCATAGGGTGAATATCAGATCAAGTGGTATCAGAGCTCAAGGCTGTAAGGTTAGATAAGCTTGTGTTGGTTTAGCTGTGAAAGCTCACTAGATCAAAGCTCAAATTAGGAGAAGGAGAGTTGGTGGGAACTAACCCTGAAATTGGGAGAGTCTATTCTCGGAAGACAATGTCAAAGGAAGGTTCTATGGGGCAAACCCTCAATTCATAGAAAGTTTCCTAGCTATAAAGTCTATGGTAGAAGAAATGTATAGGGACTTTAGAAAGCATAAGGATGAAGATTCATCGGTTCTAAACAAGTAAAGAAGAAGATGAGTCTCTTCCCATGACCACTCAAAAGGAAAAGGGAAAGAGAAGCTTTCTCTCACCTCTAAAGCCCTGTGCATAATAGAAGCATCTTTGATTAAGTTAGATGTTAAATTTGATTTGCCTATATATGATGGAGAGTTGAATGCTGAAAAGTTGGACAATTGGATTAGACAAATTGATGTATATTGCAGGGTACAAAACATAGACTCGGACAAGAGTAAGATTCAGCTGGCAATCCTATGCCTAGGAGGCACTGCCTTGGTTTGGTGGGAAGGCACAACCCAAGCTGATATGAAGAAGCATGGTAAGACCATCTCTGTCTGGAGTGACTTTGTTTCTGCCATTAAGAAACAGTTCTATCCATTGGCCTACATGCAACAAGCCATGATGAGTTGGCAAACTCTTCAGTAGTTGAAAGGGCAAAGTGTGCAAGGGTACACTCAAGAATTTAGAAAGAAAGCATTGATGTAGGGTATCCCATTAGACTCACCAAAAACTCTTTTGAAGTACATTGGTGGTCTACATATCTACATGACGCATACCACCCTCATGTTTAACCCCACTAGTATAGATGAGGTATCTGTACAAGCTACTCATCTAGAAGCTAGAGGAAAGAATGGCAATCCAGAAGTTGGGGGGCCGTCCCAACCCACTGTAAGCCAGAGAAAGGAGAAAAGAAAGTAGAAATGGAAAGCAAGGAAGGCAAACACTGCACAGAAAAGCAAATCTTCATGCACTCACAGTAAAAAGGAGGGGCATGATGAAGAGCACTGTTGGATTCTGCATCTAGAGCTGAGACCTAAGAAGTCCAAGGGCAAGAAGAAGAAAATTGTTGCAGTTATTCAGAAAGATTTGGGGTCAGACTCGGGAGATGAAACAATCATTGCAGCCACAGGTATAAAAGGTAAGAATTCTGAAGCATCTACTAGTAATTCTACTAAATCTATTATTGATGAAGAACATGAGAGCAAAAGACATGAGCTTTTCCATATTCGAGTTGTTTCCAAATATCAAAAGATAGATACATTGTTTGATAGTGGCTCACAAGTAAATTTGATTTCTGAAGCAATTGTAAAGAAATTGGGATTAGCAACTACACCTCACAAGAAACCATACCCATTAGGATGGTTGAATGATAAGGTACAACTACAAGTGACTAGACAGTGCAAACTCGAGTTTTCTTTTGGGTCAGCATTTGCAGATGAGGTTGAGTTAGACATAAATCCTTTGGATATATGTGGAATTGTTTTGGGGAGTCCTTACTTGTATGATAGAAAAGCTATTTTCTATAGAGCTGAGAACAAGTATCTACTTGTTAAAGATGGAATCGAATACTTTGAAGAGCTCATAAGCTCAAGAATAATTATACTCTCATACATTCAGGGCAGATGAAAAGAATGATAAATTCATGCAAACAATTCTTACTAATGGTTGTAAAGGAAAGGAAACCTAATAAAACCAATGTATTTGAGGGCTATAATGCTAAACAGCAAACTAATATAGAAAATATTGTTTCAGAGTATGATGTTCTGTTTCAGGAACCTAAAGGTCTGCCACCCAAAAAGGAAATAGTACATGATATTATTTTGCAACAAGATGTTCCATTGCCGAACATTGGAATGTACAGGTTGTCTGCTTTAGAGAATGGTGAAATCAAGAAGAAGGGGCAGGAGTTGCCCAAGAAGGGCTTCATCAAGCCTAGCACGTCACCATGTGGGTCACCAATCGTTTTGGTGAGAAAGAAAGATGGCTCGTGGAGAATGTGCATTGATTACCAAGCACTGGATAAGATAACAATCAAAAATCATTATCCCCTTCCTCGCATGGATGAGCTTTTAGATCAATTGAAGGAAGTTGTTTATTTCACCAAGTTGGATTTGCACAATGGATACCATCAGGTCAGAGTTGCAGAGCAAGATGCATGGAAGACTGCTTTCAAAACAAAGCAGAGATTGTATGAGTGGTTGGTTATGCCTTTTGGCTTAACCAATGCTCCGGCTAGTTTCATGAGGTTAATGAATGATGTACTCAGGCCTTTTCTTGATGATTTTGTTATTGTGTATCTGGATGACGTTCTGATTTTTAGTAAAATGTGGGAAGAACACTTAGAGCATGTTAAGCAAACATTAGATGTTTTGAAAAGAGAAAAACTTTATGTTAAACTCTCAAAATGTGAATTTGGCAAAACATCTCTAAATTATTTGGGTCATATAGTAGGGGGTGGTGAATTGAAATTAGATCCCTCTAAAGTGGTATTCATTGTAAACTGGCCTAAACCCAAGTCTACTACAGAAGTGAGAAGCTTCTTAGGAGCAACACAATATTGGAGGAAGTTCATTTCTAACTTTTCCTCAATTGCAGCTCTCTTACATGCTTTAACATGATTGAATAAGGTGTTTCAGTGGGGAGGAAAACATCAGAAAGCCTTGGACACCTTGAAAGAAAAAATTAGTATAGCACCTGTACTAGCACTGCCAGATCTACAAAGACCATTTGAGATCAAAACTAATGCCAGTGACTATGCCATGGGAGCAGTGTTGACACAACACGGTAAACCCATATGTTATCATTCTGAGACTTTTAATCCTGCAGTAATTAACTATCCTACATATGATAAATAATTGTATGCATTAGTTCAGAGTGTGAAAAAGTGGAAACATTACTTAATGGGCAAAGAAACAGTAATACATACTGATCATCAGCCACTTCAATACATACACTCCCAAACTAAGTTGCAACAATCAAGACATTACAGATGGGTGGGTTTTCTACAATAGTTTCATTTAGTCATCAAATATAAAAAGGGCATCCATAACAAGGTTGCAAACATGTTATCTGGACCCATTATAAATGCATCTACCATACTCAAGCATAATTCCGTGCTGCATGAAAGCTACATAGAACAATATGCTCAGGACATGGACTTTAAGGATGTATATGCAACTTTGAGTCAAGGCAAAAGAGTAGAAGAATTGGACTATCATGTGAAGGGCCGACTCCTATATCATTGTGGGAAACTCTGCATTCCACAAATTGAGAGAGCAAAGATAATTAGGGAAGCCCACACTTCCTGGTATTAGGTCACTTCGGGGTAAGTAAAATAGTTGCACAGCTGCAAAGGTTCTGCTATTGGCCGAAAATGAGTGAGACAGTTTCTAGGTATGTAAAGTGGTGTGCTATGTGTGCTAAAAGCAAGCCCAACAACAAAAAACTAGGCTTGTGCACTCCATTGCCAGTTCTTGCTCACCCTTGGGAAAGCATTTCCATGGATTTTGTTGGAGGACTACCTAAATCTAGGAAAGGTCATGATTATCTATATGCTGTTGTGGATAGGTTCAGCAAAATGTGTATTTTGATACCCTATAGTAAACATATTACAACTGAAAAAACTGCAAAATTGTTCTTTGAACATGTATGGGTTCATTTTCGATTGCCCACTTCTATTGTATCTGATCGAGACACCTGATTTGTAGGGAAGTTTTGGTCAAGTCTGTGGGAACTAATAGACACCAAATTAAAGAAAAGTACAGCTTTTCATCCACAAACATATGGCCAAACAGAAGTAGTTAACAGGACGGTGATCCAGTTACTGAGAGGATATTGCAGCAAACACCTTAAGCTTTGGGATGAGCACTTGTGTTATGTGCAGCATGCTTACAATAGAGCCAAACGCTCTTCTACACAAAGATCTCCTTTTGAGACCTGTTTGGGTTTCATACCAAGGTCTCCTTTAGATTTTGCCTTTGGTAAAGATACCATGGTTGATGAACACAGTGATGTGGACAAGGCAACTAGGTTCATTGAACAGATCTAGGAAGTCCACCAGGTAGTGCAGGAACAGCTGGAAAAAAGCCAAGCCAAGTACAACGCTAGGCATGATAAGCATCGGATGGAGCATAGTTTTCAAGTTGGAGACCAAGTCTGGCTATATATCAGCAAGGACTGGATATAAGGTGAAGGTAAAAAGCTAAAACCTATCAGGTATGGACCCTTCAGGATACTTGAGAATATTGGTGAAAATTATTTTCGCCTTGATATACCAACTTACATGCACATCTACTCAGTCGTGAACGCAGATTGCTTGAGGTTGTTTGAAACTTCAATGATTGAGGACCCTGAAGAGCAGAGTCAATTACCTTATGTTGATGACCTTCTACCTGAATATCTTAATGAGTTACAGGAAGACACAGTGCTGGAAAGGAAGGTAAGGACAACACGCAGTGGACAGGTGGAATACCTCAGGATTGGGCTTAAAGGTTCGAATTCGAGCAGCGTGAAGTGGATTGAGATTGGGCAAGTGAGACAACAATTTCCTCACTTAGTCGATGCTTGAAGAAAACCAACTTTTGGTGGTCCAAAAGCTTTTTTAGTAGGAAGTCCATGATCCAAATCGGATCCATAGAAAGACTGTCAAGAACCATGACTGAATCAGGTGGAACAAATATCTAATGAAATCCAAAACAACATCAAAAAACACCCGGAACCAGTGGCCATGGCAGCCGACGTGGAACGACGAGGACCTCGGTCAAAGCACGCTGACCAAGGCCCATGGAGACTGCATAGGCAGCCAAAGTAGCCTCTGGGAGCCCCAAATCGGGAAAAGGAGGTGATTTTCGATCCTAGCGCTAATCGCGCATCGTTGGGCGAACAGGGCTAAAATGGGAAAGCCCGAGCACCTAGTCACGTGGGGGAACTAGAGGACTGTGGGCGGAAAAAGGTAAAAGCGCTAAAGTACAAAGGTGGGACTCGCGCCCTGGAAATCGATGGTTTGATAGGGGCGCCCTTGAACGGTAAGAGGTTTTGGACAGGAGCAGAGTGATTCCATACACCAATTGATGCGTGGCGGCAGAGGTGAGAGAAAACCGTCATTGATCATGCACTATTGGTCGAGCAAGTCAACCGCGCTCGACGTGCGTATGACATCTGATCTTGAGGAGCCTAGATCGGACAGATGAGATTGCGCCCGAGGGAAAGAAGCGGAATCAACAGGGAATTAAGCCGTGTTCTAAAGGGATTTGGAATCTGTTTGACCGCCATGGTGGAGAAAGAACGTATCCACGACATAACCGAAGAAATGAATCGACGAGCAGGCTGGCACTGTTCCGATGGGGACATGTGGCCACCTCTCGACCGTTCATGCTGACGCCGAACAAGGAACTCCAAGCACAGCTACATAAGGATAATTGACATAGGTGGGAGAGGAACCGAACAGGCATAGGGATCGAATGGCTAAAGCCATGAACAAGGACAGTCGAATAAAGAGGAGTTGATTGGGGAGCCCGAATTAAGAGGAGTCCAAGCGACCAGGAGAGACAGTGAACAGTGAACCCTGAGACGAGGACTGAACACCGAGAACAGTAACGCCAAGCAAAGGAGACATAGGGCCAAGCTGACCACAGGGAGCATCGAGCACTAGAGAGCTTGAAGATTCAAGCCTTCCCCTAGAGGAATCTGTCCGGACTGAGCATCACATTTGGCTCTTTCCACTGTAGACCAAGGGTCATAGAGCTGGTAGGGAGAAAAAGAGTCTGTGTACTCCAAGTGGCTTGGGGAATCCAAGAACCAACCTACCAAGTGAAATCTGCTTCAGGAGAACTCTTATTGAGTCCCTGTATTGTAATCTCTCTGCTGTAAGACACAATAAAACGAGGCCACCACTGAAGCTGGACTCGAGACGTAGCCCTAGAGAATGGGGTGAACTCCTTATTAAAAATTGTTTGTGTCTTTGTGTTGCTTACTGTATTTCTCTGCTATCTTTCCACTTATTTTCTGTGTATTGTCAATCTGATCGATTCGTTGTTTCAATAACACAGAATACATACACCAGCACATGAGTCTGTAATACCTTTTATTTAATAAATCTTCAATTGAGGTCACTCACAGGGTGATTATCAGATCATATACATACATATTATATGTATGCCATTAACTTACAAGGTCATTAGGGATCATAATTGTTTCATGCTAATGTTTATATGTATATATGTATGTATGTATGCCATTGTCTGACAAGATCGTCAGGGATCATGCTTTTGGAGGGATGATTTCTTATGTAGGTGAATGACATGAAGAGGTTCCTGGTTTATGAGGAATCAAGTGGAAGAGTATCCTTGACATGTCTATGAGGTTAGTATCATTTAAGAATTTATATTATGTGCTTATACTATGCCTATATTTATGCTATGGACAAGTTATACTAAGGGATACATCATCAGTATGAAAGAAGTGCAATCTGTGACATGTTGGGATAGGAATGGATAGTGGAAAGACACTAGAAGAAAGGATGCTTGGTAGACACGATGTGGTCTCTGAATGTGTAGTACTAGTATTGTGTACATGTTGCATATTTGGTGTTGTGTACATGTTGTATATGTGGTGTTGCGTACATATGGTGTTGTGTGCATGTTGTACATGCGTTGTTGTGTACATATGGTGTTGTGTACATGTTGTATATGTGGTGCTATGTACATGTGTTGTGTGCATGTTTTACATGTGGTGCTATGTACATGTGGTGTTGTGTGCATAATTGTACATGTGGTTTTGTGTGCATGTGGTGTTGTGTACATGTTTTACATGTGGTGTTTTGTGTAGGTGGTGTTGTGTACATGTCGTGCATGTGGCATTATGTACATGTGGTGATGTGTATAGTTGTGTAGGTGGTGTTGTGTACATGTGGGGTTGTGTACACATTGTGCAGGTGGTGTGGTGTACATGTGGTGTTATGTACATGTTATGCAGGTAGTGCTATGTACATGTGGTGTTGTGTACATGTTGTGCAGGTAGTGCTATGTACATGTGGTATTGTGTGCTTGTCATACATGTTGTGTTGTGTATATGTGGTATTGTGTTATGTGTACTGTGTAGTCATTGTGTTGCAACATGTGTGTTCGTTGTATTGAATGATGTGTACACAAATGTATTATGTTGTACACCAGGTGTAGGAGTAGGTGTATGTGTTGTGTTGCACAATGTGTATGTGTATGTGTTGTACAACGTGATGGGACAGGCAGGTATCAAATTGTCTCGACCCTTGTTGCTCATATTGAGGGTTGAGGCAGTTTAGTCTCTAGATGCCCTTGTTGTTGATATTGAAGGTTGAGGCAGTTTAGTCTTTGGATGCCCTTGTTGTTTATATTGAGGGTTGAGGAGGTTTAGTCTCTGGATGCCCTTGTCGTTGATATTGAGGGTTAAGGTAGTTTAGTCTCTGGGTGCCCTTGTTGTTTATATTTAGAGTTGAGGAAGTTTAGTCTCTGGATTCCCTTGTTGCTAATATTGAGGGAGAAGGCAGTTTATTCTCCAGATTCCCTTGTTTCTTGAAGAGAAGATAAGTGTTAAGGTCCAACCCTAACCCCCTTATTTAATAGGATCGAGTCATAGTTATAGTTAAGTAAAGATTCAATAAATCCCATATTAATAATTGTAAGTGGTTGACCCGAATTTATATAAATGACCACAGTTTGTTGCAAATGGGCCATGGTATTAGATAGCTGGTATTAATAAGAATTATGGTATTGACCCATGGTATTGCATGTATGAATCCTATATAAAGGATAGAGACTCCTCTCGAGGAGCATCGTGTCTTATTTTGTAATTGAGCCCAGCTCTATTGGAGGTTGCCCCCTCGAAGAGGCAAGTGAACATTGCTTTCCTTTCTGATTGATAAAATACTTGCTATTATTTCTTATTGTTCTATGTGCTGGGTATATTTCTTCGCATATTTGGTATTATGGTATCTTTTTGCAGGTCAAGAGCATAACAAGTGGTATCAGAGCCAGGTTCCAGGGCCAGTGGAATCTCCATTTGTAGCAAAAAAAATTAATTTGGCTAGAGACGTGTTTCGGCGTCTTTAAACCACAGGATCTGTCGTTGAGCGCATAAACCTGCGAATTTGGCGAGGCATGCACACAGGAAATACAAGAGGTGGTCATGCTTATTGGACTCCCTTGTAACCCCTATGGGTACCCCTTCGAGTAGTAGCGTATTAGACAGAACCGCACATGGACTGTCTTCCAAGTACCCTCTGGGTATATCGGAAGCCCCCTAGGCTCTCTTGAAACCTCGCCATAGATAAATCGTCGACCATCTTACTGCTATAGTACACCGAGAACAACACTTGGGGAGATTACTCACTCGTACGATAGGGTAGTTGGGTTGTACGGCTAAGGGTACGATTGATCCTCCTTCGTTAGTGCCCTGAAAGACTGGGCCGAGTACTATTGTCAGACCCTTATGTATATTGTGATCTGTAGCACCTGACACTCCTTGAGACCATTGTTCCCTTGTCTCTCTTGAGATTAGGCATCATCTTTTCCAAATCAGATCTAGCAGGTGGGGTTCTATCGTAGCCACAAGAATCAGTTCCGCCATTCAGATCTAGCTGTTGGGTTCTATAGTAGTTGCCACAATCAGATCCACCATTCAGATCTAGCAACAGGGGTTCGATCACTGTCGCATTCCTACTCATACTCTACAGTTGAGGGTTAGCCGATAGATCAGACTGTTTATGTGGGCCCCTATACCTGGGCGTGATTCTCGTAGGACATTGGGCAGAATTGGCTTTTCTAGGATTCAACTACTGCAGTATTCCTAAGCGAGGAGTAAAACTCCTTTCGGAGTGTAAAAATAAAAATAAAATAAAAAATGAGGTTGACTTAGCCCATAAGAATTAGGTCGACGAGTTGAGCAAGGTGGTACCATAAACTGCTTAGTGTCAAAAATTTTGGGTGGTCCCAAATTTTAAGTGCACCGGATCGGTGCATGGTACAAAACAGAGCTCAAGCTATGGCCAATGAGAAGATTGACAACCTTGAACAAAAGTTGGACTCAGTACTGCAGTCGCTCAAGACCTTAGCTGACACACTCACAAAGGGAAAGTTGGAGGAACACTCTGAGGCATATGCTTTCAATGAAAACATTGAGGGTGAGTCTAGCCATTCTCTTCACCTCTTTGGAAACCATCCACAGTCCCAGCTGTGACCACCCAAGCTGGACCTGTATAAATTTGATGGCTCTCACCCGGTCACATGGCTAGCACAAATGGAGCAATATTTCACACTGAATTACATCAGAGATGATGCGACTCAGCTTAGTGTGGGTATCATGTACTTGGACAACGAAAGATGGCAATGGTGGCAGTGGCATCAATGTTGCTATGGAAGGCCCGTGACTTGGAAAACATTCTCAAAAGCCCTTATGGATCTCTTTGACCATGAACCTAACTTTTTGGGTCGTCTTATTAAGCTCTGACAGACAGGAACAGTGAATGAATATATTACAGCCTTTGAAGTATTAGCCTTCCACACAGGAGGTCTACAAGATCAGTTCTACTTGGAATGTTTTGTCAGTGGTCTCAAATAAGCCATACAAGCCCACGTTCGACTGCAACACCCAACCTCATGGTTGGATGCTTGCGATAGCTCGTGAAGTATAATGTGCGTTAGCGGCCCAGTCCAATCGCCCAAATTTCATAGCCAAGGGTTTCCTCACCCAGGCTCAAAGCACTACCCAAACACTCAAGGTTCAAAAGGTGTCACTAGCGGAAATGGCAGAAAGAAGAAAGCAAGGATTGTGTTACTACTGTGATGAGAAATACTCCCCCGGGCATAAATGCAAGGAGCCCAAATTCTTTCAAATTGATGCTACTGATCACAGTTCATCGGAGGAAGCCCCACCACTTGAGGAACTAGAGGAGGAAGATGAGGACAACCAACTGGACAATGTACCTGAAGAACCAGTTATCTCACTTCATTCTTTGGCAGGGATTTCTTCTCCCCAAACTCTCAAAATTAGAGGTTTTATTAAGCATCACCCTATAGTAGTCTTGATTGATAGTGGCAGTACGCATAACTTTATCCATCAAATAGTCGCAAAAGTAGTGCATTGTTTTGTCAGAGCAGTCTCTAACTTCCAGGTTCAAATTGCTAATGGGGGGACAATGAAATGTGAAGGCCGCTATGAAAATATCAAACTTCAAATGGGGGATTATCAGCTAAAGATCCACATGTTTTCCAAACACATGGGAGGGCGTGACATTGTCTTGGGTGCTGAATGGCTACACACACTTGGCCCAATCACAATGGATTTCCAGGAGTTATATATGAGCTTTAAGCAAAACGACCACACACATACCCTCCGCAGATTCCAGGTGAGTGCTCCCTCTATCATCAACTCGCATAGGATGGAAAAATTGTTAAAAAAGGGCCACCATGGAGTTATAGCCCAATTTAATGCCATCCAGGCCTTCGAACCCACTTCTCTTCATATTCATCCTAAGATGCAACAAATCTTACACAACCATCTATTGGTCTTTAACAAGCCTCATGAGTTTCCACCCTCGAAAGGGGAACATGATCATAGCATTACTTTGGCCCCAGGGACCCAGCCACCAAATTTGCATCCATATAGATATCTGTTTGCCCAAAAGAATGAAATTGAAAAAATCGTCAAGGAAATCTTGGAAGCAGGCGTCATTCGTCCTAGCATTAGTCCTTATTCATCGCCTGTGGTCATGGTGCTCAAGAAAGATGGGGAATGGCGTATGTGTCCAGACTTCAGGGCCCTCAACAAGCTGATGGTCAAATATAAATTTCCCATCCCGGTTGTCGATGATTTGCTAGATGAACTAAATGGGGCTCAATTATTTACTAAGCTCGACCTTCGCTCGGGCTATCACCAAATTCGCATGAAAAAAGTAGACATTCCAAAGACTTCTTTCTGCGCTCATGAAGGCCATTATGAATTCCTGGTCATGCCATTTGGTCTTTGTAATGCCCCATCCACTTTTCATAGCCTCATGAACCACCTGCTCAAACCATATCTCAAAAAAATTGTCCTTGTTTTCTTTGATGACATCCTCATCTACAGCCGCACCTAGGTGACACATCTTCAACATGTAGATCTGCTCTTGCAACTGCTCCGAAAGCATAAATTATTTGTCAATATGTCCAAGTTCTCTTTTGGCATGGAATAAGTTGAGTATTTGGGCCACATTGTGGGGCGTGAAGGTGTCAGGGTGGACCCCAAAAAGATCCAGGCAATGTAGGATTGGCCGCAACCAAAGACCTTGAAGAGCTTGAGAGGATTTTTGGGTCTCGCGGGCTACTATCGCAAATTTGTCCACAATTATGGTCGCATTGCTAGACCCCTCACTCACCTTCTCAAGAAAAATTCATTTCTCTGGAATGATGAAGCACAACAGGCATTTATAGCTCTCAAACAGGCCATGTGTTCCACTTCCGTATTAGCACTAGCCGACTTCAAAAAATCTTTTGTGATTGAATGTGATGCTTTAGGTATAGGTATTCGGGAGGTCTTAATGCAAGAAGGTCGACCCTTGGCCTTCACTAGCCAACAACTAAGTGGGACAAATCTGGGACAATCTACTTATGAGAAGGAGATGATGGCCATCTTACATGCAGTAGATATCTGACGACCATACTTATTGGGGCGGCATTTCCAAATCTGCACAGACCATCAAATCCTTAAATATTTTTTGGAGCAATGACTATCCTCGCCACAACAAAATAAATGGCTCGCCAAAATGTTGGGATATGATTATGAGATAATTTACAAGAAAGGGCACGAAAATGTCGTAGCAGATGCTTTATCACACCAATTTGAGGAGGAAAGCACCCTGTTCACAATCTCCCTTCCCATTCCGAAATGGATTGAAGAGGCTCGCAAGGAATGGTTTTCACATCCTTTTCTCTCCCAACTCATTAAGAATTTGCAGGTGGATCCAAATTCCACAGCAGGCTACTCTTGGTAGGATGATATTCTTTGCTACAAGGACAAAGTTGTGATATCAATAACATCCACCCTCAAAAGTCACATTTTGGTGGAGTTGCACTCTTCTCCCACTGCAGGCCATTCAAGCTTTCAGAAGACTTATGCTTGCACTCGACGTTCATTCTTTTGGATAGGCATGAAAAAGGACATTCTTACTTTTGTAGCTGAGTGTGACGTATGTCAACGCCACAAAGGAGAAATAGTCAAATCCCTAGGCACATTACAGCCATTGCCCATCTCGGCCTCAATCTGGATGAAGGTTTCTATGGACTTCATTACAAGTCTTCCGAAGTCAAGCAAAAAATCAGTAATCATGGTGGTTGTGGACAAACTTTATAAGTATGCTCATTTTTGCACCCTACCCCACCCTTTTACACCGGATTTGGTGGCTCAATCTTTCATGGACCAGATCTTCAAATTACATGGCATGCCCACTTCCATTGTGTCTGATCATGACCCGATCTTCACCAGTAACTTTTGGCTGGAACTCTTCAGGCTACAAGGTACCCAACTACAACTTAGTACTTCCTATCATCCCTAAACTGATGGTCAAACTGAAGCAGTCAACAAATGTCTGGAGACCTATCTTAGGTGTTTCACTTCAGAAAAGCAAAATCTATAGGTACAGTGGTTACCTCTAGCAGAATGGTGGTATAACACTAACTATCATGCCACCACCAAAATGACTCCATATGAAGCAGTTTATGGTCAACTCCCTCCTTCACCTACTTCTTATATCCAAGGATGCTCGAAGGTACAAGCAGTGGATCACCTCCTACAGAACCGCACAACCATGTTGTCCCACCTCAGAGAGAATCTCCATCAAGCTCAAAATCACATGAAGCAATAGGCAGATCAACATCGTTCAGAACGCAAATTTCAAGAAGGGGATCAGGTATTTTTGACGTTGCAACCATATAAGCAAACATCACTCAAAGACAAGGGTTGTCAGAAATTATCTCCAAAATTCTATGGACCGTATCAAGTACTTCAGCACATCAGAGAAGTAGCCTACATGCTAGCTTTGCCACCCACAACAAAAATCCATCCAGTCTTCCATGTCTCATGCCTCAAGAAAGTGATTGGGAACCATTGCCGAATTCAAACCAATCTACCCGAATTGGATGAAGAAGTTTCAATTTGGCTCCAACCTGAACAGGTTCTGGACAAGCACAAACGACATTTGCGTGACCGCATGATCAAGGAAGTCATCGTCAAGTGGAAAGACACCTCTCCAGAAGATGCGACCTGGGAACCAGCCACTGTCCTTCAGCAGTTTCTGCAGCTTCAGCCTTGAGGACAAGGCTATTTTTTATGGAGGAGGGCATGTTAGGGTCCAACCCTAACCCCATTATTTATGTAATAGGGTCAAGTCATAGTTATAGTTAAGTAAAGATTCAATAAAGCCCATATTAATAATTGTAAGTGGTTGACCCGCATTTAAAGAAGGGACCACAGTTAGTTGCAAATGGGCCATGGTATTAGATAGCTAGTATTACTAAGAACCATGGTATTGACCCATGGTATTGCATGTATGAATCCTATATAAAGGATAGAGACTCCCCTCAAGGAGCACCATGTCTTATTTTGTAATTGAGCCCAGCTCTATTGGAGGTTGCCCCCTCGAAGAGGCAAGTGAACATTGCTTTTCTTTTTAATTAATAAAATACTTGTTGTTATTTCTTATTGTTCTGTGTTTTGGGTATATTTCTTCGCATATTTGGTATTCTAGTATCTTCTCGCAGGTCAAGAGCATAACAATACGACATTGGGTGCTAGCTATGTTTGGCAAACCAAACCAGTGTGTATACGTGGTTAAAGAGAAGAGAAGACATTGAGTGCTTTTCAGGTTTCGCAAACCAAACTAGTGTGTATATGTGGTCAAAGAGAATAGAAGGCACTGGGTGTTTGGCAGGTTTGGAAACTGATTCAACGTGTGTGAACAAAGGAAAAAGAAAAGAATCATTTGAAAGATAAGTATTGGTATTTTATTTCAGTTTTTTATTATGCATATGATTCTAATTTATGATAGTTACATGTGATCTATGATTATGATTTATGGTGGTTACATGTGATCTATGATTCTGATTTATGATGGTTGCGTTTTGAGCTAACGGGATGTGATATGTTTATACATGATGATTTGATTGAAGAGCTAGTTTGACTTGTTGTGACAGGAAGTAAAAGAATTGCAAGTGTACCTTATTGACAGGCCACCAATCAGGTATGATTTGAATTTATTTCAATTCCTTTTTAGTCTAATGGATATTATGTGCTTGGTACATGAAGGCAAGGAAATTCCCGGTTTGGATGGTTGAAACTAACTGCAAGGATTAGGAACAACAACAAAAGGAATTGGAATAGGTAGTAGTATGTTAGTAAGCATTCAAGAGTAGGGCTATTGTGGGACACTGGTACCCAATAGTGTCCATTGATTTCCATGAGCATGCTATCATCGATATGATGGTTTTGAGGAAGGTATATGCCTTGATTTTTGGACCTTCCAATGTGAGGAAACCTTGCCAAGGGATGGATCGTCTAGGAAAGGGAATACTGGAGAACTTGGAAGGCGAGTCATTGCATGAAAGGGAGTGACCGGATTGCCCAAGGGACTGTGTAGTAGAGAAGGAAAGGTTGGGGAATGGATTTGTTTTGGTCATTAGAATTTAATATGGAATCATAGGCACATTAGGAGTGTGCCCTAGAACAATGAGTCAATATTTGTTCACTTAGAGAACAAGTAGCGCAAGGATCATAGCATTGGACATTGGATGCAGGTTGAATTTGGCAGTGGATTCTAGACTTCCTAGGAAGGATGTGAATCCTAATACTAATTGGAGGGTGGAGGTGTGAGCCTCTAGATTCCCTTGTCGACTAATGCAGGAACAATACCCTTTTATTTGTCGGTTAGAGAAAATGTGCATATGTATATCTGTATATTATTGTAAATATTGTATTGAGATGGTTTATAAAGCTTCATAAAAAATTTAGTTATTTGCTGGTTGAAGCAAATGTGCATAAGCATATGTGGTTTTTATTGTAAATATCATAATGAGTTGTGTTATAAAGCTCCAGTAAATTATATGATTGTCATTTTTTTAACAGGATGTCATTGTAAATACTACAACGAGCTAAGTTATAAAGCTCCATGGCCAGTATGTTTTTATTTTCAATCGCCTTGTGAGTCATAAATGTCATAGAACACTGAGGTCGATGTTCCCCCATGATCCGTAAATTGTCGTGGATATTCCACTGGATAGTTCGTCACAACGGATCTGAAAATATTATATTAAAAATCTGAGATTCTACACTAATACAATTTTATTTAATTTCTAGATATGTAGATCTCATTGTAATTAGTGCATGCATGTAAAAGTAAATTATGCAGAAAAGAAGATAACGAAAAAATGAGCTCACACACAAATAGGACACAAGATATTCTCTCTAGGAGACCCTTTTGGGAGAAAACCCAGCTAGAAGGTGAGGCTGCTTTGCTCTCTTTCTCTGTCTGGAAATATGGCTGCAAATACAAAGAAGTAATGTATGTGGGCTGTGAGTTGCCACAGTGCACAAATCCTCTATGTGTGCTCTACCTCCTATCTCTCCTAGCTATCTTTGCTCATCTATGGAACCAATGCTCTGGAAAGAATGGAATGCATCTTCCTCGTAGTGGCCCAGTTATAACACAACTCGATAACCTACTAGTGGTTAAGTCTGATTACATCAACTCTTAAATAGAGTTACAAAACAGACTCTTATAGAGTCTTCTACATAAAAAACATGTAGCTAGCCCCTTTTCCATGAATAATGGGGGTTGACACAGTATCCTCCCGAACTATAGGTGTGAAAACAGGAAGGTCAACTTTTGAGTGGCATAACTTTCTCATATGGACTCCGAATGACGTGATTCTTGTGTCATTAATCCGGATTTACACAAGAATGCAACAAATTACAAAGATAACCATAAACACAGAGATGCAGTGGAAATAATGCTTCATTTCATTAATGTAAAATACTGAAATAAGCTTACAAACAGAAATGGAAATAAACCAGCTAGGGTGATGGTAGCTTCTCTGAGAAGAGATGTGGTGGATACATGCCTCTGAACTATGTTACAATGAGGCTCGAATGCCTATTTATTGTTGAGAGACAATGGAAAACCCTAAAAATCCAAAAACCTAACCCTAGAAGTTGAAACGCCAAACTGTGGGCCCCGTTTGGGTAAATTGGTACATCAACTTCCCGGTGTCGTAACTTTGGCATATGATCTCCATTTAATGTGCACAATATCTCGTTAGAAAGATCTATCCGAGAACTACAACTTTGGAAGAGAAACATGGGTCCATGGACCCATGTTTCTCCCAGTTTTCCCAAAAAGACGTTGTTTAGGGCCTCAAAACGGCTCTGGAAGTTCAGGACCTGAAAAACTGCTAAAAATAGTAAATTGTGCTACAATTAAGGAAACTGAAAAGCTAAAAGAAACAATGGTGGGTATCCAAGTGGACTTGGGGGTGGCCACCAATATCCACCTAGATCATTCCTCCCCCCTTAGGAAGAAATGGTCCCCATTGCGTTGAGTTCCTCCATGAGATGAGGAAACTTCTACTGAACTTGGTCCCTGGTGAGCCACTTGCCCTGGTGAAGGAGTTGGTTTGCTTTGACAACTCGATATAGTTGGATATTCTGCTGGAAATTGTGCTTGATCTGTATGTCCATGATTCGATTAGTTGTAGGTTGTTCCATGCAATCTGGATTTAACTCTGTGGGTGTGAGTTGTTCTGCAATGTCAGATGTGTCTAGTAATGGTGGAAAGTATGGCCGAAGGCGATCCACATTGAACACTAGGTGCAGGCCAAGCAATGGGGGAATGTTGAGCTCAAATGCATTGTCTCCCACAGCCTTGGTAATGGTGTAAGGACCATATTGGAGTGGTCTGAGTTTCCGATAGGCTCCGGTAAGGCGTTCCTTTTGCAAATGCAACTAGACTTTGTCGCCCACCTGAAACTTGTGTGGCACCCGATGTTGATCATGTTGCTGCTTGTACTTGGCATTTGATTTCTCCAGAATGTCATGGACATGCTGGAAAATATGTTGGATGTGCTCAATGAAGCTGTTTGCCTTATCTGTTTCGGACTGGACATGAGCTGAATCTGCGTGAGTAGTTGCAAATGGCATGGCCATATCAATGGGACATAGTGGCTGGAATCCCAAGCCCACCTGAAAAGGGTTGTGGCTAGTCGAGCTACGGAGAGCCTAGTTGTAGCCGTACTGAACATAGGGGAGGCTCTTGTCCCATGTGCGTGAATGTTTTGAGTTGTATATGCATAAAATGTGTGCGATCATCCTATTGACAACCTCTGTCTGGCCATCAGTTTGAGGATGGAAGGTTGTGGACTTAGTGAGTTTGGTGTCCAGCATCGACTAGAGACTAGACCAAAATGTACTGAGGAACCTGCTATCCCGATCTGAGATGATAGACTGTGGGATCCCAAAGTGTACCCACACTCATTCAAAGAAGAGTTTTGCAGTGGCTTCTGCTGTGATATTCTTCTTGCGGGCCGCCATAATGGCCATCTTCGAGAACCTATTGACAACCACAGAAACACAATCATTTCCATGCTTAGTGGAAGGAAGGCCTAACATTTAATCCATGGAGATGGATTCCCAAGGTCGACTAGGGGTAGGCAGCGGGGTATAGAGGCCTTGCTTCTTGATGGTCGGTTTGGCAATGGCATAGGCAGTGCATGATCTGATGTACTTCCCACATCCTGTCGAAGATTCGGCTAATAGAAATACTTTTGCAGTACTGCCACCATTTTCTCGACCCCGAAATTCCCAGCAACCCGACTATAGTGAGCTTCCCAAATCATCTTGGCCTGCTTGCTTGAAGGAACACAAAGGTGACCCAGGGGGCATAACAGGGCATCCTGGAGGTGAAAATCTGGAACATGTTGACCCTCCAAGAGTGTCTGGTATGTGTGGCCGAATTTTGGGTCGCTTTTGTAGAGAAGTGGCCAATCAGAAATCTCGTGCCCACAAGAGTTGAGCACGGTGGTTAACGCCATGATCGGTGGTCGACTAAGGAAATCTGCAACATTATTGGTGCTTCCCTTCATATACCTGATATTCAGATGGAACTATTGTAGGTATGTGGACCACTTCTGATGGCGATCATTCTGCAATTTCCCTTGGGTCTATATGAATTGCAGGGGTCAGTGGTCTATGTGGATGATTGTTTCCTTCCCCAAAATGTAATGCTTCTATTGTCAGCAGGCCTGCACAATGGAATACATCTCTTGTCATAAGTGGGATACTTCTGGACTGTGTCTGAAAGTGTCTCACTGTGATATGCCACTAGATTCTCGTGTTGAGTAAGGACTACCCAATAGTGTAGTCAGAGGCATCTGTCTCGACCTCAAATGGTTGTTGCAAGTTTGGTAATGCAAGAACTGGCGCCGAGTAGAGGTGATCTTTCAACTATGTGAATGCCTTCTGTTGAGATTTAGACCAAAATAATTTTTCTTTCGCTCCTCCCTTGGTGACTTGACTCAAAGGCCAAGTGATATGAGAAAATCCCAACACGAACCTGCGGTAGAAGTTGGCAAGACCTAGAAATTTGCGGAGCTCTATCAGAGTGGTTGGAGATGGAAAATCTCGAATGACTTGGATCTTGGATGGATCTGCATGCACCCCCTGTTCATCAATAATGTATCCCAAATACTGAACTTGGGTCATGCCAAAAGTGCATTTCTCCAAATTGGCACATAACTTGTGTTGCCGCAGTGTTTGGAGAACTTGTCGGATGTGGTGGAGGTTCTCTTCCCAACTCTGGCTGAAGATCAAGATGTTATCCAAGTATACCACTACAAATGAGTTGGTGAATGGCCGCAAGATGTCATCCATTAGCCTCATGAAGGTTGCAAGAGCATTCTTCAATCTGAAAGGCATAACCAACCATTCAAAAAGGCCCTCCTTGGCTTTGAAGGCAGTCTTCCACACATCGGAGGGTTCGATTGGTACTTGGTGATATCCTGACTTCAAATCGATCTTGCTGAAATATTTTGCCCCATTCAATTGGTCCAGGAGGTCATCAATCCATGGGATCAGGTACTTATTACCGACAATGATCTTGTTCAGCACCCGATAGTCAATACAGTCTCAAGGTACCATCTTTCTTCTGTACCAACATTATCAGGCTCCCACAGGGCGATGAACTCATATGGATGTGACCTTTCTGCAATAGCTCCTGAATCTGACTCTTGATTTTATCGTTCTCCAGAATAGAGCGCCGATAGATTGGTCCATTCGGTAGCGACGCACCTGGTGTCAAACAGATGGAGTGCTTGACCTGACAATGTTGAGGAACCCCCATGGGGGAGGTGAAGATGTCCTCGTACTCCCCCATGACCTTGTCCATCTGCAGTTTCCATGCGGAGGGGCCCTGTCTGGAGGTCGTGGCCACCGTCTTCTTCTTTCCTTGAGGGCGTATCATCAAGAAAACAAATTTCCCGGTGTTACATAGTAATTTATCACTGTCCTCATTTCAATCCTTCTACTATGTCATGTGTCAAATCAACATGTCCATGTCTTCCCATTAATGCAAGAAGGTTAAGAAAATGCTCTCTATTGCTGAAAATGACCCTTATTCCTTAAGTTTCTACCTCGTCGCTAGTAAACCCTTAATATGTGTGACGTTCCTATTTCCATAATGGTTTCATCGCGACTACATCGCCAGAGTACATCTGTTTCCCGTGACGGTCGGATTTCTAGACCCGGCACGAGGTAAAGATTTGTGTCTTGCGACGATGATTCTGTGTGTTCCCTGCGATGTAGTCACAAGTAATTAATTTATGTCTCGCGACGATCCAGATTTGGCGAATTCATTCCACCAGTCGGCCTTCTGAATGTCTCCAGACCTAGTTGTTGGCATAGTTTGTGTCGCCTTTCCTCCTTTGGTATGGCAATTCCGTCATTTGTGTTACCTTCCTTAAGGTTGAGCTCTCTCTCCCACATTTCATGGAGACTCCTTCTCCTATTAAAGCACTCACCTTTGATGTGACCAGCGAGTTGGTAATTCCTTTGTTGGAGCAGTGCTGTTAGTGCTTTTGAGTTTGATAGATAGTTGGTGTGGGTGTGACAAGTGTGGGATTGATTGATAGCTTGTGGAAGGTTGTGGAGTGCTCTTAACTTTGTGTAAAAGCTTATGAGTGAGAGAGAGACATTGTATGTTGGGAGATCCATCTTCAAAGAGTGAATGCTTGAGAAACATGCTGGCTGGATCCTCTGAGAAGGCTTAGGGCGTCAAGACTTTGGTTGTAAGCTTTCTCTTATTTCATTATTAATACAAGCAATGATGTTTTCCTATATCTTGTATGTAATTTACTTGATAGCTCAGGAATTCTTGACTTTGTGAGTAAATAGATCATTGTTGTTTTCCAGTTACATGCTTTGTTGTATTTCTTTTGCATTGCTTCAAGTTGATCACTCATTGAGAAGAAGGAAGTGGAAGCTGGAGCAACACAACGGAACTTCATCGACCACCAGTTGAGGTAGGCCTCCAACAATGACTGTTTAAGGAAATCTATTGTTGATATGTCTTTGCTATGACTAGACCCACTCTAGGGGTAGAGGGGTTGCCTCTGTCCGCAAAGGGAACACTTTCCTGCATCACAAGTTGATGACTCCACTGGGGAGTCTGTCCTATGTTTTCTCTTTTGCTTTTGCTTGATTTTTGAGTCAATGTCTTTTGGATTTTGGGATTGAACCATCAGAATTCTGGGTTACCTGGGTGTATCTGGGAAGTCCCTTTCTTGCAAATTGGTCTTTGTTTGGGAGTTTTTCTTTACCTTTCATTGTTTTTAAGATCGTCGCGAAAAAATTTTAAACAGTAGCACCGACATCACGCTGCCTCTATTTTGTAAGTTTGTGTGTCGCTAAATCCTGTCACATAATCGCGACGATCCCCCGTCGTGTTTAAGACGTGTACTTCGGTGACGACATCGCTCTATTGCTACGACTAGTGGCCGATCGGCGCTAGTTGCTCGTGTTATACCCGCGACGATTCCTGTAGAATTGTTTTTGTCAATTCTGCCTCCTGAATTCATCAGTATGATTCATGCCTTGTCGTCCTTCTCTTATTTATTCACTTATTTTAATTTCTTTTAGTTAAGGTGCTCGCTTTTTGGTCTCATTGAAGTGAATCTTGTATTTTGGCTCTATGACCTAGTTTTTCAAGTTTTGAATTATTTGGCTTGGTTACTTGTCTTTTCGAGATTCATCCGCAACCCTCCTGTTGGTTTGCTTGAAGTTTTTCATCGCTTGTTGCTTGCTGATTGATGTTTAGTGTTTTTTGAACCAATTCCCATGTTGATTCGATTATTTGACTACCAAACATAGATTACAATTGTTTGGGTTAATCAGCTTCACACTTGCTCATTTGTTTCTTTAGAATTCGAAGCTATCAAAGTCAAAGATTGTGTTCATTAGTGTGCGAAAGTGAAAGCGAATTTTTCACTCCAAGTTTTTCATGTTTGAAAAATCAGAAAGCAAATTTTAAATCTCTCATTAGTACTACTGATGCACTGTAGGGATTTATGTGTTTATGCATTGTGTTTCTTGAGTGACTACATTTGCTGATCTTGGTTTTGTCTTGGTTTGGGAATGATCTCTCTACCCTTCTGTAAGTAGGAGTTCATCGAAATGAATGATGTTTTATTCATTCTAGTTGCATCCTAGGTTTTGATATACATAAGGTAAGGCCTAGATTTTGAAACATAATTCAAGATCAACTCTAAAATGAACTAAATAAACCTAACAATGCATTGGAACATAACGCACATTATTTAGAGGTCTAGGCTAGAGACGTGCTCTGGTGTCGTTAAACCTAGTCTCTGTTGTTTTCACTTAAGGTTGGGTGATTCCTCCTTCTATGATCCAATAGTTTCTAGCACGGACTTGCGCTCCCAGTACCATCGAGTATATGTTGGGAGAACCCTCTAGGTTATCATCCTTTATCCTTAGGAAGTCGTGTCTGCCGCCTTGCAAACCATAACGCATCGAACACAGCATTCGGGAAGACTGACTGCCAAACGGAAAGTCCTTAGTTTTCATATGATTTCCAAGGTGTATATGCAATTTTACAGGTTGTTTGGTAAACCTTTTGCCTAGTTCTCCAGAGTAGTCAATTTCGTTCCTTTTCGGACTCCCTAAAAGAAAAGGTCCATCTAATCACTTGTCCTTTCAGGCTCATTAAATATTCAAAGGCGACTATAGTCATATTTTCGTCCTTTTCTCGACTCTTTAAAGATGAAAAGGTCAAGTTCTGTTCCTGTGTCTTAAAATTTATTTGGCCACGTTCACATTTACCCAGTTAGATCTTGTCTGTGTTTTAGTTTGCATAGGGTTCTTTCCTTACTCGTTAGTTTTCCTAGGATTTTGAATTGAATCATCCTGGTGGAATCACCGATCTCGTCTCCTATTCCAAGCGACCAAGGATCTCCATCTTCTGTCGCTCCCGAGGTACCAGTTGTTAGTGATACTCTTCTTGTTATCCTGAATATCCAATCGCTTAACTTTCGCGCTCCATAGGACGAGTCCTACGACATCCGTTGGAACCCCGTTTAGGAGCCTTCCAAAGAAGACTTTCCTATTACTCCTCCTAGTGTTTCGATTCTGATGTCTTCCTCCGATATGGACAAGACGACCCCTGTCTCCGGTGAAGAATCCTTTATGATAGAAAGTGAAATACCTATGCCTACGGAAACTTCACCTTTCCAGGTTACTTCCCTTGGTGTCACGTTGCCTTTACGATATAATGCTTTGGCAGACATCATCGGTTCTAGATCTCCCCTTTCAAGTTCCATATGGTCTTGTACTGTCCCTCTGACTTCGGAGCCTTTTACACCCCATATTCACAATGTGTCTGTCACATCTGTTCCGACCATTCCAACCGTTTGTGTGGCTTCTTCAACCCCTATTGTCAGTGCCGCCACTGCTTCTTCAGTGATGACTACTATTGCGAGGCCTTCTGTTGGTCCTACCAATAGTGGCCCAACGACAGGAGTTGTTAATCCTACACTAAGTGCCCCGCCTTCTTCTGGTTCCATTCCAGCAGGGGGCATATGATCAATATATCCAAGATCTTTAGAATCCGGATCCACAAAATTCGTTTCATTATTATGATTCTCACGGAGCTCACATCTATTACCCCGGACCTATGGCTTCTCAACCTATGGTTGAGGTCTCGGTTCCGTTGTCTGTTTCTTGGGGCACCACTATTTATCATGGTGGCCAATCACTGCCTGCAAATCTTCAAGGGCCACCCTATCAAGGTTAGCCATCTTACGAGCAACCCTCTCATGGATAGCAGTATTACAGACAACCTTATCCAGGGCAACTTGGAGGCCCACAAGGACAACCCTTCTAGGGACAACCTTCGGCTGGTGGTGGTTCATCTTTTACCTATTTTGGGCAACCTGCTGGTAATACAGGACAACCTTACATACGATAAGGCAAACCTGGTATCCAGCAGGGCTACCCTTCTGGGCAAGTCAGTCAACCTCACGTTCAGTAAGGCCAACCCACTGTCTAGCCTAATCAACCATCTAGACAAGTTGGTCAGCCCCAAATCCAACAGGGCCAACCAAGTGTCCAGTTTGCTCAGCCATCCAGTCAATCAGGATAAACCTCAGTTGGGCAAGGTCAACCCAATACCCAGAAAGTTCAACCTTCTGGGAAAATGGGTCAACCTCAATCTCAACGGGGTCAACCTTCTAGCCAGATGACTCAGCCTCAGTTCTCCCAAGGACATCCATCTGGGCCTACTCAACCGAGCGCTCAAATGATCGTTGCTTCTCAAGCTCCACCCGGTGTTCAGCCCCAGTCTGGGCTCCAGACCCAATTTGGTCTCCAAATTCAGGTTGGATCCCAATCCCAACTTTCTTATCAAACACAGTCTAGCCCCCAAGCTCAATTTGGATCCCAGCCGCCTTATGGTTTTCAGCAACCACAAGGGCAAACTCAATTTGCCCCATACCAAAATTATCAACAACCACAGGTTAATCCTTATCATAATTTTCAACAACCATATGTTGCTCCTCTAGGTCAGGCTGGTAATCAGTGGAATGTAGGGGGTCAAATCTAGGGTCAACCATCTAGTTACAACTATAACCCCTATGGGCAAAATCCCTACGGATCAAATCCTTCTGGGCAAAATCAATGGTGGCAACAGGGAACTGGATGGAACTTTGGTGTTGTTTCTTATCCACGACCTCAGATGTCCTTCAACCTTCAATTACCCTTTTTGGAAACATTGGAATTACCACACGTGTCCAAATTGACTAATGATCCTATTCTTCATAATCCATATTGGTCACCGGTTCCAACTAAGATTCCCGGTGATTGTCCCAAATTCCATGGTAAAGTTGGAGAAGATCCCCAAGCTCATGTCATAACCTATCACTTATGGTGTTCGTCGAATTCATGGCTTGATGATTCAATATGGCTCTGCCTTTTCCAACGGACTCTTACTGGCTCTGTTGCCAAGTGGTATATTGAGTTAGCTCGTGGATCTTTTCAGGACTCTAACTTGTTGGCTATGGCATTTTTAACTTATTTTCAGTTTCCGATTCGATATGAAATGTGCACACACCTCCTAACGTCTTTGAAGCAGACCACGGCCATGCTTATCTTTGATCATATCCATGAATGGAGATGGCGTCGCCGTTTTATTAAGTTTTGGATTCCCGATCAGCTTCTGACTGACTGGTTTACAACCTCATTCGTCGGTCCAATATCCTGGGACATTGCAATGGGGGCATGTGTAACTGAAGTGCAAGCTATTGCGTGTGCTTAGTACCTTGACTTGGTTTACTCCCAGTCCGGTACACTATATGATTATTTGCATGATGCTCCGAGACCCGGAACTTCCAAAGCCCTGCCAACACCATCTGTTGACAGTGTTATCAGTTCTTTCCATCCATCCTCTAAGAAGTCTTCTGCGAACCCTGGGAAGCAAAAGTCGAATGCTCCAAATAAAAATGCTTCTCAAGTTGTATCCAATACTAGTAATACTTCCGAGGTTAATGTCGTTCATTCCACCACGACGGACAAAGATTCAAAAGGAAAAAAGAAGGGAAAAGGAAAGAATAAGGCTGACCAACCAAAGCAGGATTACCCTAAACCTCCACCCAAGGAAGGTGCCAAGCGCAAGCCTAAGTATCCTTGCCTTATCTATGAGGAGGACCACTATACCAAAGACTGCCCGAGGTGGTCTGAAGTTAGTTGTTTGTTGAAAGGTTCCCCTGGGACTCCTGCCATGCTCAAAGAGCCTTTTCCCTCACAACAAACTCAAATGGTGGCTGATCCATCTCAATCCTCTTCTCCCTTTGGTTCTAAGGTATTTATGGCTGGGACAATTCCCATCCACATTAGTACTCAGGCAAAAGAGTATCCATCACCTGCCGAGAAGGAAGCTAAGGTCCCCTCTAGTGCTCCTCCATCCAGTTTTAGTCCTCTCCATATCGAACAACCTAGCACTGAAACAGTCACCCGACCTCCTCCTAAAGGGGTGCTCCGAAAGTCTTCTTACAACCCTAATGCTCGTGCTACTCAGCACTATAGCATCGTTGAGGACTTAGCCCAGGTCCTTCAGTTATGTCCGCATTAGAAGTTCTCCAGAGCTGCCCTTCCCAGAGGAAGTCCTTGCTATCGGCTATCGGTGGCATTAACCCGACCGACTCAGATTTGATTACTTTTGACCTAGATAGTCATGTACTAAGACTACCTCACCAAATTTCCTGCCTTATCCAAGTCATCATCAATTATAAAACTATTCAACGAACGGTCATTGATGAAGGCACTTCTATTTGTATTATGTATGTTGTTTGTTAGAAGGCTATCGGTTCTCCAACTCTAAGCTAGTCTCCTATGACCTTGGAAGCCTTTGATGGGAGAGAGTCTCATCCTTATGGTATCCTCCAATGCTTGCCTATTACTCTGGAGGGGAAGACGGTCGAAGTAGAGGTCGAAGTTGTCGATGCCAATTTAACTTACAACCTCCTTTTAGGACGAAGTTGGACATATGCCATGTGAGCCGTGGCTTCAACTCTATTTCGTGTTATTCATTTTCCTCATCAAGGGAAAGTCGTCACGGTAGACCAGTCGTCCTTCTTTGCCTCTTGTTCCTCCGATGGCAACGTGCCTTTCGTGGAGCATACCTCCATTCCATGTGAGAGTGTGGGTGCTGGACTCTTTAAAGATCCTGCCCTTATGGGTGTTTTTTCACTCCCAGCTCCCAACATCGCTCCCATTAACATGATTTATGTTCGCTCTGATCCTTGGGTTCTTCCTCCCATTGATCAGATCAAATCTTGGGGCGATGAGATGCCGTTGAGTCCTGTCGAGCTCAACTATGTCGAAATTGTTTCTAATTCGGCTCCATCCTCTGAATCTACTCCTTTGCACCCTGTCATTACCGTCGGCCCTTTTGCTAAATGGGGCATTGATTATATGACCTGTAACCCTTGCTCGGCCGAGGGGCATGGGTATATCATTGTTGCCGTTGATTATTTCTCGAAATGGGCCAAGGCGATGCCTACACTATTCTAGGATGGTCACACAGTGCCGCAATTTTTATTCCATCATGTTATTTCAGGCTTCGGAGTCCCTTGGCCATCATCAGTGATCACGGTAAACATTTCCGTAAACATATGATAACTGAGTTAACAACCCAGGGAGGCTTGCGGCATGATAGCTCGACACCTTACTATCCTCAGGCCAATGGCCAAGTGGAAGCTGTCAACAAAGTTCTAGTCACGATGCTTCAATGTACCATTGACATGCACAAGTCCAACTGGCATTTGATGTTGTTCTCCGCCTTATGGGCCTACCGAACTTCAGTGAAGGATGCCACCGGGTTCACCCCGTTCCAATTGGTTTATGGTCTGGAGGCTACCCTTCCAATTGAGTGTGAGATCCATTGAATTACTCCCCAACACTATGCCGGTAGAAGAACGTCTTCTTTACCTAGAGCGGTTAGACGAGACTCATCGACTAGCTTCTCTAGCCATTGAAGCACAGAAGAAGAGAGTGAAAACTCACTTCGACCAAACTGTTCATCCCCGTTCTTTTGTTGAAGGAGATTTAGTCCTGCTCTATGATCAAGCGAATGATAAGCTGGGGGCAGGAAAATTCGAGACCATGTGGCATGGACCCTATATTGTGAAGCGTGTTTTACAAAAAGGGGCCTATGAGCTGATTGATTACAAAGGGAATCCTCTAGATAAGCCTCAAAATGGGCTTTATCTGAAAAGAATATTATGCATGAATCCCATGCATCCGATTTGTACATACGTGTGTCTTTTAGCATGTGTGTTTTCAGAGTGTGTTTGTTTGTATGGCTTGGTGTGCAGGCGTAATCGCCACTTATTGTGTCTTTTACTTCTTTTGCAGATGTCGGCTACGCCTTACGTTGGTTTCGCTGATGGTGCTTGTCGTAGTACCCGGAATCTTTCCTCTACGACATGGGTGATCTGCGATCCTTATGGTGAGTTAGTAGATCTTCAAGGAATTTGATTGGGTTGCACCACAAACAATGTCGCTGAATACAACGCTATTATTGAATTCTTGGACGAGGCAATTAACCTCGATATTCGTGCATTGGTTGTGAATCTGGATTCTCAACTTATTGTTCACCAACTCAATGGGCGTTACTCCGTCAGAGATCATCAGATTTTAAGGTTGTATTTATGTGTTAAATTGTTGGAAATAAGTTTTGATTTTATTACATATCAACATGTTCCAAGGAGATTAAACACGTTAACTGATGCATTAGCAAATCATGTATTAGACAGACATTTACGCAACATGTAAACTAAACATTGTACGGAAGCATTTAGACACAATAATGAACCATAAGATAGCATGTATATATATATATATATATGTCGTGTGGCGCACTGAGGAGCTCAAAAATAAGTGTATATGTCAAAAAATAGAGTTTGTGTACATCCGAGACACATGACTCTCAAAAAATCAGTAGGAAATAAAACCTAGGCGTCTACTATGGTGGGTTATGCTCCCTATAGCAAACCACCGCTCGTGAAACCCGTCTCAAGAGTTGTGCATTCTAGGTATAACTCCTACTGTATGTATCTGATACTCCAAAGGGACCTCTTCGATCCCCTTGTAATCTGGGATCCCCTCTGTCAGGCCCTCAAGGTTATGGGCTACTGTCTCCATTGGATTGCCAGCTAGAGGAACCAAGGCCAGCTCTTGGATGACTTGTGGTTCCCTCTCTACCTCTCGAGCCAATCCAACAGGCCGCTCTGGTCCCACATCTACAGTAACATAAGATACATCATCAAGACATATGCATGAAAAAATCAAAACATTGTAAAAGACAAAATCTAAAACATAGTGTGGTCAAGTGTTTACCTCCATCATCCCACTACTCGCCAGTAGGCAGCATCATGTCAGGGTCCCCACGAAAATCCATACCTACATATGGCCAATCCTCAACGAAGATTGTCTGATGAATCAGCCACTCCCGAAATAGTGTCCCCCACGACACTGGTCGACTGCCACCTCCTTGCGGCATGACATGTGCCCAGCGAGTAATCCGGGTCTCCCATGGTCTCAGATCGTCCAAATCCATATCATGTAACTGAAGTGACGGGACTCACTCCAGCATGAGCGGAATCAGAATAGACTCGTAACCAAACTGCTTCGTTTCCCTGCGACGACATTTGGTAAGCTGCCTCTTCATGTTGATGGTCATTGCCTCTGCCCAGTTGAACATGGTTGGATTGAGGCACTCACGAGCCAACCGAAGGTGGGTCTTTGTTGCCTCATGCTGGGCCTGAGATCCTGCTACCCTCATCACCATGAATAGGACCGAACGAAGAATCAGATCCTCTACTGTTGGAATCGCCAATTTCCCGCTAGTAGCTGATTTATGTGCCCCTAGACACACCCGAGCTATCAACATGTCCTGTGATTCCCTGCCAGTTCGTTGGCCCTCTAAAATTGGCCTCTCACTGCGATAGGATAATCTAGTCAAGAAGTAAATGTCTGTGGCATCAAAATCAATGTCCTTCCCCTGGATGACAAACTTTCCATCCGTTGGGTTCCAAGCACGGATTAGCAACTCTGACAAATCAGGTCGGGCCCGAAGATGCAGAGTGAGGAAGAATTTTAGTAACCCACAAGCACGCAAAGCATTTTGGCACCCAGCATCAACAAATGCTTGTTCATTTTTAACATCGTGAGTTCTTTCTTGCCAAACAAATTCCATCTTGCCTTGCATTGAAGGAAAAATGAATTAGGATTCTTGTCATAAACTTAAAGCCATGAACTATAAAATTTTTCAACTTCACGATGCCGTCACGACTATTTTTAAAACATCAGCAATGACGCAAAGACACTAGTTCATTTTTCCTGAGATTGTCGCGAGAGTACATCAATATCTCACGACGATCACAAAGGTGATACGTATTATCATGCTCAGTCGTCGCTAACCCGAGTGGCTTTCTCGCGACGACCGAGAGGCGGACCCAGACTTCAAAATCCGCCTACAATCACCCATCCAACGTCAAAATTGCATAAAAAACTACTAAAATGCAGCGCAAAGGAGAATGTACTTACTTCGCGAAGGTTTCAGGACGAACTGTGGACGGATGGTGCCGGAATCAGCTTGGAGAAGTTGCTCAAGTTGGTGCTCCAAATTCCCAAGGTAAAATGTGCAATACAAATGGTAAAAATGAATTACCCTCCACCCCGTTTTATAGTAATTGTTTGAAAAAAATAAAAAATTATACTTTAGGATGTGGGTTTTTTCCATTTATATTGCATTTTTTATTAAAGTTTTTGGGTTTTGACCATATCTTCCACATATATCATTTATTTATGTCGAATGGGTCTTATGTTTGATGTGTCCTATGTAGAACTACAGGTAGTGAAGTTACGTCCTACTTGGTATACACTTGATCCATTTTTTCAAAGTCCTCTTTAAGCTCTTTTAAGACTTAAAAGACGAAAAGATTGCCAAGTTATTCCTTTTGACTCGTTAAACAAAATAAGAGGTGATTTTCTTTAAGCCCTTTTCCGATCGTATAAACACGAAAAGATTGTCGGACTTTTGTTGTTTCAAGTCCGATATCGGTTACGAAACAATGTGTCTTCTATCGCTTTTCTACTCTTTCGGATCGATGTCACTAGTTACGAAAAGTACTCCTTGGTCGTAATGATCAAGCAGTTCTCTTAAGTATTGTTTTATACTTTTTCGGGCTCGAGGGACACAAATCTATGAAAAAGGACCCCCCTAGAGTTTTCTTTTTCGTGTCTTTTTCAAACTCCCTAAACATGAAAAAGACTCCGAGTTTTACCTATGTCGGACTCGTTAAACCCTGACAACATTGGACTCGTCACCATAACGAGACTCGAGCTTCTCCTTCCTAGGGCTCGTTAAACTATTACTAGATTGGATTCGACCGAAGGTCGAACTTATATTACAAGCATATGCTATCCCCTTCAAGTTTGTTTTCAAAAATAATTTGGTTACTCGCCAGTAATGGTGGGGGGAAATTTGGAAATCATCGTTGATTATCTATGGCAGCTAGTCACTCTTGAACATCGACACTTTTGCTTCTTGTCGGGTTGGGATATCCATACATCACCATTTGGCCTTCCGCAGGTTTGGGTTGTCTTTTTCGCCTCGTTCCATCTGATCGACATTGCTTCCATCAAGCCTCTGATCCCTTGGTATCAAAATGCTGCCGCATTCCGGAGTCGTGTCACCGTTATATTCAAGAGTATAATCCTTCTGCAGTTTACACCCTTACCTCCTCTTCTGATACTCTGTCTCACCATCTACTACTTGTTCCTTATCTCATGTCGTTGATGGGTGAAACATCATGGCCCTCCTACGACGGATCGTCTCTTGTTGACATCAGCTCATTATCCAGGAGATTGATATAGAGATCTCTTCAGTACCTTGGAGCTTGCATGCCTCAATGGCAAGTTTTTCGTACCCGACGACAGATTTTCTTCATTGGTCTTCGATTGGGTGATTCCACGAGTGTTTGACATTAGCTCATTTTTCACACTTAGTGGATTGTATTGGGTAGTACCTTGAGAACCATAGGCATTATTGGTGGTTTCTCTCGCGCTTGTTAACAGTTTCCATCATTGGTTGGTAATCAAGCGACTTTCTATCATGTTCGACTTCAACACATCTATTCACATGATAGAATTTGTACTATGATTGGTTGGGTTTCAAGACCCCAAGCTAAGATTACATATGTTCAGGTTGTGTGGATTGGTTCGTGATTACATATATGACCCATTGATGGATGGCTGCGACCATACCTTTGTCATTATTATGGTCTTATCAACTGGGTGGCTGTGTCCATACCACAGACCAAGTCTCATATGTCCTATGGATGGCTGCACCCATGCCTAGACTATATGTACTTCACTCTTACAAATATCAGTTGTACTTGCGCTTGCAAGATCTTCAAGGTGGTTCCAGCTCAGACAGTTTTGTAAAGCATTTCACCCCTTCCACTCTCTCGGGCTTCACACTTTAGGGGGCATCTGTTACACAGTAATTTGTCACTGTCCTCATTTCATTCCTTCTACTATGTCATGTGTCAAATAAACATGTCCATATCTTCCCATTAATGCAAGAAGGTTAAGAAAATGCTCTCTGTTGCTACAAATGAACCTTATTCCTTAAGTTTTTGCCTTGTCACTAGTAAACCCTTAATATGCGCGACGTTCCTGTGTCCATAATGGTTTCATCACGACTTTGTCACTGGAGTACATCTGTTTCCCGCAACGGTCGGATTTCTAGACCTGGCGTGAGGTAATGAGTTTTGTCCTGCGACGATGAGTCTGTGTGTTCCTTGCGATGTAGTCGTGAGTAATCAATTTATGTCCTACGACGATCCAGATTTGGCGAATTCGATCCACTAGTCAGCCTTCTGTATGTCTCCAGACCTGGTTGTTGGCATAGTTTGTGTCGCCTTTCCTCCTCTGGTATGGCAGTTCCATCATTTGTGTTACCTTCCTTGAGGATGAGCTCTCTCTCCCACATTTCATGGAGACTACTTCTCCTATTAAAGCACTCACCTTTGATGTGACCAGCGAGTTGGTAATTCCTTTGTTAGAGTAGTGTTGTTAGTGCTTTTGAGTTTGATAGATAGTTGGTGTGGGTGTGACAAGTGTGGGATTGATTGATAGCTTGTGGAAGGTTATGGAGTGCTCTTAACTTTGTGTAAAATCTTATGAGTGAGAGAGAGACATTGTATGTTGGGAGATCCATCTTGAAAGAGTGAATGCTTGAGAAACATATTGGCTGGATCCTCTGACAAGGCTTGCAGCGTCAAGACTTTGGTTGTAAGCTTGCTCTTATTTCATTATTAATACAATCAATGATGTTTTCCTATATCTTTTATGTAATTTACTTGATAGCTCATGAATTCTTCAGTTTGTGAGTAAATAGATCATTGTTGTTTTCCGGTTACATGCTTTGTTGTATTTCTTTTGCATTGTTTCAGGTTGATCACTCATTGAGAAGAAGGAAGCGGAAGCTGGAGCAGCACAACGAAACTTCATCGACCACCGGTTGAGGTAGGCCTCCAACAATGACTCTTTATGGAAATCTATTGTTGATCTGTCTTTGCTATGACTAGACCCACTTTAGGGCTAGAGGGGTTGCCTTTGTCCGCAGAGGGAACACTTTCCTGCAGCACAAGTTGGCGACTCCACAGGGGAGTCTGTCCTATGTTTTCTCTTTTGCTTTTGCTTGATTTTTGAGTCAATGTCTTTTGGATTTTGGGATTGAACCATTAGTCTTCTGGGTTACCTGGGTCAATCTGGGAAGTCCCTTTGTTGCAGATTGGTCTTTGTTTGGGAGTTTTTCTTTGCCTTTCATTGTTTTTAAGATCGTCGCTAAAAAAATTTAAACAGTCGCGTTGATGTCGCACTGCCTCTGTTTTGTAAGTTTGTGCGTTGCTAAATCCTGTCACGTAGTCGCGACGATGCCCCGTCACGTTTAAGACGTGTACTTCCACGACGATGTCGCTCTGCTGCTACAGCTAGTGGCTGATCGGCTCTAGTTGCTTGTGTTATACCCGCGACATTTCTTGTAGAATTGTTTTTGTCAATTCTGCCTCCTAAATTCATCAGTCTGATTCATCCCTTGTCGTCCTTCTCTTATCTATTTGCTTGTTTTAATTGCTTTTTGCTCGCTTTTTGGTCTCATTGATGTGAATCTTGTATTTTGGCTCTATGACCTAGTTTTTCAAGTTTTGAATTATTTGGCTTGGTTACTCGTCTTTTCGAGATTCATCCGCAACCCTCCTGTTGGTTTGCTTGAAGTTTTTCATCGCTTGTTTCTTGCTGATTGATGTTTAGTGTTTGTTGAACCAATTCCCATGTTGATTCGATTATTTCACTACCAGACATAGATTACAATTGTTTGGTTCAATCAGTTTCATGTTTGCTCGTTTGTTTCTTTAGAATTCAAAGCTATCAAAGTCAAAGATTTCGTTCATTAGTGTGCCAAAGTGAAAGCGAATTTTGCACTCCAAGTTTTTCATGTTTGAAAAATCAGAAAGAAAATTTTAAATCTCTCATTAGTAGTACTGATGCACTGTAGGGATTTATGTGTTTATGCATTGTGTTTCTTGAGTGACTGCATTTGCTGATCTTGGTTTTGTCTTGGTTTGGGAATGATCTCTCTACCCTTCTGTAAGTAGGATTTCGTCGAAATGAAAGATGTTTTATTCATTCTAGTTGCATCCTAGGTATTTATATACATACGGTAAGGCCTGGAAATTGAAACATAATTCAAGATCAACTCTAAAATGAACTGAAAAAAACTAACAACGCATTGGAACATAACGCACTATATATAGAGGTCTAGGCTAGAGACGTGCTCCGACATCATTAAACCTAGTCTCTATTGTTTTCACTTAAGGTTGGGTGATTCCTCCTTCTGTGATCCAATAGCTCGCAGTAGGTTTCCCACTAGTCCTTGACGTGGGGGGCTGCTTTGAGAAGAGCGAAAATAATCTTTTCCCTACTGGAAAAATCATGAACAGAAAAATAACCCTCTAGCATATTTAATCATTTATCGACAGCATCTGCATCTATCTGACCCTCGAATATGGGGATTTCAAAATTAACTTGTACCTTAAACGGTGTGGCATTTCCAGGGTAGTTGTTGGATGCTGATGCATCGCCCCTGGGTAGCTTCTTAGGATCTGGGCAAAGCTATCCATCATCGCGTTCCTTTGTCGCTCAAGGGCTTCTTCGAGCAAGATTTTGATAGGATCTCCTGCCCCCTCATCTTTCTTTTCATCCGCCATGGGAGGTCATCAGGATTTGCGTGGCTGGTCTTGCAAAGGTTCAACCAATTCGAGCCCTAACTCCTTATATCCCTACCTCGTTGGGGACATGCAAAGAAAAACAAAGAAAAAGCAGACCGCTCTGAAACCACTGATCCAGATTTACACAAGAACACAACAAATTACAGAGATAACCATAAACACAGAGATGCAGTGGAAATAATACTTCATTTCATTAATGTAAAATACTGAAATAAGCTTACAAACAGAAATGGAAATAAACTAGCTAGGGCGATGGTAGCTTATCTTTGAGAAAAGATGTGGTGGCTACATGCCTCTGAACTGTGTTACAATGAGGCTCGAAGGCCTATTTATTGTTGAGAAACAATGGAAAACCCTAAACATCCAAAAACCTAACCCTAGAAGATGAAAGGCCAAACTGTGGGCCCTGTTTGGGTAAATTGGTACATCAACTTCCTGGGGTCGTAACTTTGGCATACGATCTCAGTTTGACGCGCAAAATATCTCATTAGAAAGATCTATCCAAGAAATACAACTTTGGTAAGAGCAACATAGTTCCATGGACCCATGTTGCTCCCAATTTTCCAAAAGACGTCATTTAGGGCCTCAAAACGGCTCTGAAAGTCCTGGACCCAAAAACTGCTAAAAATGGTAAATTGTGCTACAATTAAGGAAACTAAAACGTTGAAAGAAACAATGGTGGGTGGTGGGCCCCAGTATTGCAGCAATAATGTTGCAACTCCTGGGACTCCCTTCTTTACTTTTATCAACCCGGTAGTTCGTAACAAACTTGGAAGCGATGGTCTTGTATGCACAAGTACTAGCTCTTGCCGCGGCTGTCACTTGATCAACTGACGCAAGTCCACTAGGGGCTTAAGCCAACTTATATGAGCTTTGAGAAGAAGCTTTTAAATGTGATGGACGAAAGCTAACTCAACACAGGCTACTCTACTTGCAGAGAGAAGCGAAAAGCAGAAAAGAAATGCAAAACCCTAGTTTTACCGACTAACCCTACTGGTACAAGAAAAATGATGAAAGCTACAGAAAGGAATGCCATTGACTCTTAGAAAGGTAAAATGCATGTGACTAAGCTACCTCTGAAGTGAAATCTAAAAAGAAACATCTTTTTGTATTTTGGAGTAAGTTGGCAGAATTATTGTGCATGTGCTTTAACTGTTTTTGACTGTGCAGAGGTGGATTGGCGAAAGGAAATGCTTGCAAGAGGTTGGGAAGGTTAGAAGAGGGCCTAAGGGGTCCCTAACACCCTTCTCGAGAGTTTCACAGAGTTTGGCTATCAAGAAACCGCTTTTGTTAGCTTCTACAGGAAATCTGCAGGGGTTCTACAGGATGTTCTGGAATTTCTACAGGATGTTCTGTAATTTTCTACAGGATGTTCCGAAAAGAGGATTTTGGAAGGTTGATGGAGGAAAAATGGTGGGAAAGTGGAAATGGAGGTTGGATAAGGATGTTAAGGGGTCTAGGACCTGGTGAATGAGGCTAAGGAGCGATTGGATTCATTCGAGGATGAAGGGAGCAATGATGCACAAGAATGTAGAAATTAGGGCAAAGTGGGAAAATGAGGCAAATGAAGGGAAGGAATCTTGGATTAGGGGTTGGAGCAGGTGGTATGATGAAGGAAGGATAGGCATGGATGTATTACAGATGATTTGCACACTATTTCTCAAAATTGGTCGAAGAAAGACTAGAAAAATAAGAGATCTAGCTATTTTGACCTACTTTGACCTACAAACCAAAAATATGATGAACAGAAGTTTATTGGCAATGAAATCATGTGAAATAGTTGTGCAAACTAAGCAATCATGAATCTGAACATGTAACCACAACTGGTATCAACTTTTGCAAATGAGAATCTAACACTAATAATTGCATGATGAAGCAAAGACAATGTTTTTGGTGGCAACAAGGACACCTTGGTCCCAGCTCATGGTCCCACTGAGGGAGAGGTGAGATCAGAGGTGCTTGGTAGCCTTTTTCTAAAGATCTTCTCTTTTATTAACCTATCAAATCAATCTGAACATGAAAAGCTACTTTAATCATCGAAAGCAACCTAAATAACAAAACAAGATTTAAATCTAAATAGCAGATTTTATTCTAAGAATGCAGCAAAAACACATAAAGGTAAACAAAGGAGGTACTGGGCACTTGAGATGGGCCCAACCCCAAGAGCTATAGCCCCCTGAGAGAGATTAGAGCTGGTGCAAAGTTGGATTCATCTTTATTGATCAAAAGAATAGTTACATTCCAAAAACTGTCCACAAGGAAAACCTGAAAATGTGCTAAAATGCAGAGCTAACTTACTGCCTAAAAAACTGACTAAAATCGAACTACAAACTAGCTAACTTCTGCCAACAATTGACTAACTGAAATGAGGCCCTAAGCCTTCTTATTTATACAAATTGAGGACCCCAACAGTCCTCCTAAACTTTAGGAACTCGACTGCCAAAACTTGTAGTTAACAACAACTTTACTAGCCCTTGCTTGGCTGCCCTTGTGATAATGGATTTGGTGGCCCTTGAACTCTGAGCTGATAGTGGAGAATTCGAGGTAAGGGCCCATAAATGAAGGGGACACCTTCCTACAAATCCTCTCCACGAATTTGGCTGCCAAGTGCTCATTTAAACCTTTGATTTTGTCTCCAAATTGACCAAAAAGACTGCATAAAGCACACATTAGACTTGTTGGCATAATGACTAACCCAATTCACTCTATTAGCATAAATATAATAAAAAACATGCAATAAACTAATGATAATGGTGGATTAAGTCGAATTAGGAGGCTGAATGAGCCCATATAATTATCCATTTTTGGGGCTCATCAGCGGGGTCCAATTGGACTTGGCGTATGGCCACCAATATCCACCTGGATCAGTCGTTAGAAATCTTTCTGTGTGTAAAATAACATGAAAAGGTGTGGCACTTATGTAACAATTTTTTACCCCAAAAAACGTCGTTTGATGCCTCAAAATGCTCCCAAAAGGTTTCAGACCCCGTTTCACCAATCTGGGTCTTGCTAGTAAAATTGGTCTCGTGCGCTGATTCCTCCACTATTCCATTCCAAATGCATTGGGATGGATGACAAACAATATAATGATACAATTCAGATCACCCCAAGGGGAGGGGTTTGTAACAACCTTAGGTTAGAGTTCATGTAATAAAGTTAATAAAGGCAAAATAAGACCAAGGTCATGAGACACATATTCCAAGTTGAATGTTGGGAAAAACATCCTAGTGGGTGTTCATTTTGGTTTATTATGGCTAAGGAAATTGACAAAGGCATTAACAAAGGAAAAGAGGCATTAATTGGCATTTATTTATGAAAATACATGAAAATAAGAGAAAAGGGAGATGAAAGGTCACAACTTTGCATGAGAGAACAATTGAAGAAAAAATAAAGGAAAATGAAGAAAATAGAGGCCTCAATAATAAAAAGGAATATGAGGATCAGTTCACAGTCTTTCGTTAGTTTGGATTTAGAATTAGTCTCAGAGAGAGAAGATCACTAAGAGGAGAAATCAAAGGAAGGACAAGGAAAGAAACTGTCAAGGAAAAGTTAGATTAAGCAGCTTCAGGAGGAATACTTTCCAGTAACAGGTTGCATGTGTGATTTCCTAGCTAGTTTGTGAATGCATGGTACATGCATGTATGTATTTGGATCTCTTGTTGTTTGTGGCATGGGTTTTTCCAGGTGCGACAGTGGTTTCAACCTTGCCTTTCCAATTCCAAATAACCATGGCGTGATAGGGTTATTTCATTCAGTTGAGATTTGAATTTCCAGATGTTTTGGAACAGGGTGAGGTGGTCTTAGGAAAATTCTCATAGGGCCTAGGAATCCCTTGATCGGTTTTGGCGGGATTGCGGTAAATCCTGAGGGTGGAGACAATGAAATTCCTCAAGGTATTGGTGAAGAAATTCTAAGGCATCCAAGCTTGTTTTGGACCTAGTAATCCCTTGACTAGTTTTGGCGGGATTGTGGTAAAGCCTAAGGGTGGAGGTGGCCTAATCTTCGGGAAGCCCTCATTGTTTATGTGCTTGTTTTGGGCATATTGATCCCTTGACCGTTTTTGGTGGGATTGCGATAACGCCTGAGGGTGGAGGTAGTTTAACCTCCCGGGAAGCCCTGTTTGTTTTGTTTTGAGTCCCACATTCATGCTTGGAACATGACACATGGTGTTATTGGCTGAAAGAAATATTTGGTTCAACGAAATCTATGGTTGGGTGGTATGTGGAAGTCCCTGACTTGGTTGGCTTTTGCATGTGTTAATAATATCTCTTTTCCCATTGTTTTTCATGAGTATTTTTACTTGATATTTTGTGGCTTGATGGTTGTTATATCATGGATATTATTCCGGTTATATGTTGGTTATAAGCATGGTTTCATAACAAGTTCTAGCTATGGCTCTTGACATGTTTTGATTAGTTGATGAATGGTTATTGAATGCATGATCTAATAAGTGTTATTGCAACTATTATGAGAGGACATTAGACCTTCATTATGATTCTTAGATAAGTATCAGACCCCTATGTTTAGATATGCTTTCATGACCAGTAGATTACATGTTCTCAATATGTTTGACGAAATTACTGTCATGGTTAGGCCTGTTTAGGTCAAGTTTTTGATCAAGTTTGGTATGGATGGCTTTGTCTTGATGTTGTTTATCATTCTTGAAAGTTTCACTGAGTTCTGGGCTGTGGTATGGAGGCTAACCTGGAATTTAGGCTCAAAATTTGGCACCACACCATATGAACTGAAGAATTTGGGTAATAACCACAACCTGTTAGGCTTATGCATGTGCTTGGAGGCTCTCAACCACATGGAGGCCTTGTCATGCATGCGGTTGGGAGCCTAGGTGAGAAGAAAGTCATTTCAGCTCAGGATTTAGGCACTAGGAATATTTGATTAGCTCATTAGTGTCCATTAGCTCCCGAGGAAGGCTGGTAAGGTTCCATTTTGTTGATTCCACTTCCTTAACTATAAATGGGAGGTTGAGTCATGTCATAGTAGCCCTAAGCTCATGTTTACCCCAAGGGGGCAGTGAAATTGGGTAAATGTGGGAGGGGTGATTACAATGTATAATTTCTTACTAGTGGTTAACACATTAATATGCTTTAGGTCATGTTTAAGTTGTTATAGGGTTTTAGTCATAAATCAATTAAAGGTAAAAGCACACAAGTTCTAAATCATAAGTTGATAGAAATAGAGTCACAAAGAAAAAAATATGTGATTTTAACATGTCCAACCATAAACGTTTAGACAGAGAGAATATAAAACAAACATCTCATTTCTCTATCTTCAATTGGATCTAAGCACCTAAGAATCCAAAAGAAAACATCACATAAACTTCAAAGTCCTAACGTTTTGAATCAAAACATAGAGAACAATGTAATGTTCTAAAATATCAAATATAAACCTAAATGTTAAAGTTCTCATTTACTAATATTTTTCATCATATAAATATTTTATAATTTATCCATATTTTATTAATTTTATAAGAAAAATCCTTTCAAATCTTCTTGAAATTATAAGAAGTAACATTTAATTTTATTTTATTAATATTGAAATCAATACTAAACATGAAATGACATTTATTACAATTTTTCTATTTAAATAATTAAATAATTTTCCATTTATATCTCATATCCCATTATAAATGCAAAAGTAATACATCTAACAAAGAATTAAAAAAAAAATTCATTAGAATATGTCATTATATAATCTATGTATGATTTATTATATGGATGGTATTATTTAATTGCTATTTAACGTTTTTTTTATATATTTAAAAAAATATAATTAAAAAAATTATCAAATATTACATGATTTATATTACAAAATTATTAATATAATTCAAATGAAGTATCAACCTTATAATATATTATGAAATATATGTTTTAATGTGTAACATAATCTTTATTGAATATGGTAAACTATTTATATATCTCATAATTACATTATAAAATTTAAAAACAATATGTTAAAAAATTATTTGTAATTCATAAACTAATATATGTAAGATTTAATTGTACATTGTAATAAAATAGTTAAATATAAATGGTTATCATTACAGTGTAAGTGTTAATATTATATATATTTTAATTTTATTATTTTTTTTATTTAATATTCAAAAATAAATTTTTTATAAAATAGCTTGATATTAATTAATGAACAAAAAATAAAATTTCTGAATTAAAAATTTTTTAAAATAATTTTAATTTTTAGAAAATGTGTTTTTATATAATTTTTTTATCAATTTTTTAAAAATTTGAAAACAAAAAGTCAGAAACGTCTGACCCAAACCTGATTACAATATAAATCTATCTATTGACAAGTATAATAAATATGTTAGGTCAGTTATCTTAGAGTTTGATCATATTATTTTATAGAACCAGAGTAATTTATAAGCATAGACCAGATTAATTTATAAGCCATGGAAAAGAAAGAAATTAAAAATAAAAATTTAAAAAATAAATTAATGATGTAAGGAATTTAAAATTTTTAATTTTTTAATTTTATAATTCTAAATAATGTGCATAAAAATATTCATTTTTATTTATTATTATTTTATTATTTTAATTTATCCATGATTTTTTAATTTTCATAGTTTTAATATTTAAATTAAAATTTTTTTATTTTAAATCATATAAATGGAAAATTTTGTTTTACAAGATTATGAAAAAATATTATAATATATGTTAAATCTTACTATATTTATTATTAAAAATAAATTTAAAATATAAAAGTATACTTTAATTTTAAACATTATTTAAGAAATTATAATTGTATAATTAAATTACAAAGATAGATATAAAAATTTAGTGGACATAAGGCTGCTGAAACCTTATTCAATAAAGGTACAATTGATAAATTGGAATTTTCTCTATTTTTTTAAATAAATGTATATTGATTTTCTTTTATAATGGTAATTAGTGAATTTTTAGTTTCCCAAGAATGTTTTCTCAAGATTCAAGACCGAAATACAATTGCAGCCACTATTCACCTCAATATTAAGATATTGAGATTTAAATATTTCTTTAAATACTAAATTAAAACAAATTCATTATATAAATGATTTAGTTTTTATTATCAAGTTTATTTTATCTTTTATAATTATTTATAATAAATATTAAAACTTTTAAATATAAAATAATCACCCGTCTAGATCTATCTAACTCTGGATCTATCATGCGTGGAGAGGGATCAAATCCCTTGAGGTGCAAACCTTTCATCAAATTCTACACACAGAAAAAGAAGGTTTGCACCTTGAGGGATCAAATCCCTTGAGGTGCAAACCTTTCATCAAATTCTACACTCAGAAAAGAAGGTTTGCACCTCGAGGGATTTGATTTGTCTCGACGTATGATAGATCTGGAGTTAATGGATCTAGGTTGATCCCCGCTGAAGGAAACAATGTCACATTTTTAGATTATCATTATTATGTATATGTTTGAGATAACTTCATACTTTGAAATTTACATTATGTTTTCTTTGTTTCACATGATCATATCATTCTCTTCTTTAATTTAGTTTATGTTGCTTGCCCTGAATGGTTTATATGTTTGTGTTTGGATGCTTTGAGTGGTTTATGTGTTTTATTGTTTGGATTTGGATGGTAATGTTTGTGAACGTTACATTTGTTATGTTATTTTCTATATGTGTATGTAATTGTCTATTAGTAATTAGTTGGTGATGAAGAAAGGAGACAATCTTGTCAATAGTTTGCAGGAGGATTGATACTGCACAATTATTTCATTTAAGTTTACGTATCACAACTTTTGACAACTAATTAATTCTTAATAGTGTACCTCTAGGTACTACTAAATATATCTTGAATAGTAGTTTTTAATTTTAATTTTTCTCAGTTACCTCAATGTATTAAGATGATAGATATTGTTAATAACTTTAATGATGAAAAATGATGAAATAAAAAGTTTGAATGCAAAGTAATAATGAAATAGTGTTGAAGGACAAAAAATGTCAATAATAAAAATGTAGCCAATTACAAATAGCCTTCATTGTGATCAATCTCAAACTATTTTCTTTTACCATTCATATTGTCACCCTTGTTAGTTTTTCCATCATTTTATATTGATTATATGAAAATGGCAACTTTTGACAACTAATTAATTCTTAATAGTGTACCTCTAGGTACTACTAAATATATCTTGAATAGTAGTTTTTAATTTTAATTTTTTTCAGTTACCTCAATGTATTAAGATGATAGATATTGTTAATAACTTTAATGATGAAAAATGATGAAATAAAAAGTTTGAATGCAAAGTAATAATGAAATAGTGTTGAAGGACAAAAAATGTCAATAATAAAAATGTAGCCAATTACAAATAGCCTTCATTGTCATCAATCTCAAACTATTTTCTTTTACCATTCATATTGTCACCCTTGTTAGTTTTTCCATCATTTTATATTGATTATATGAAAATGGCAACTTTTGACAACTAATTAATTCTTAATAGTGTACCTCTAGGTACTAATAAATATATCTTGAATAGTAGTTTTTAATTTTAATTTTTCTCAGTTACCTCAATGTATTAAGATGATAGATATTGTTAATAACTTTAATGATGAAAAATGATGAAATAAAAAGTTTGAATGCAAAGTAATAATGAAATAGTGTTGAAGGACAAAAAATGTCAATAATAAAAATGTAGCCAATTACAAATAGCCTTCATTGTGATCAATCTCAAACTATTTTCTTTTACCATTCTTATTGTCACCCTTGTTAGTTTTTCCATCATTTTATATTGATTATATGAAAATGGCAGTTGAAATTGTAAACCATTCAATCTTTAACCCAAACTATTGTAGTAAATATCTTACCTTCTCTCTCTTACTCTCCAATATTAATAGGTTGAATTACTATAACAAGAAAATCAATGCACATTGTTAATAATTTTTTTGTGCTTACATTAAAATCAATCACACTGTTAATCCAATCATTTTAAAATTAATGTACCATCATACATCGAGTTACATCAGATTAGAAATCAACATCTACACTAAAATCAATGCATCTAATGCAAGCAATTAAATAGGATTAGATAAAAACATCTAGACTGAAATCAATGTATCTAATGCACGCAATCAAATAGGATTAGAAAATAACATCTACATTGAAATCAATACATCTAATAAAAGTAATCAAATAGGATTAGAAATCAACATATAAACTGAAATTAATGCATCTAGTGCAGGCAGTCAAATATAATCAGAAATCAACATCTACTGTAAAATCAATATATCTAGTGTAAGCAATCAAATATAATTAGAAATCAACATCTACATTGAAATCAATGCATCTAGTGCAAGCAATCAAATAGAATTAGAAAACATCTACACTGAAATCAATGCATCTAGTGCAAACAATCAAATAGGATTAGAAATCAACATCCACATTGAAATCAATGCATCTAGTGAAAATCATCAAATATCATTAAAAATCAACATCTACATTGAAATTAATGCATCTAGTGCAAGCAATCAAATATGATTATAAATATCCATCTACGATGAAATCAATGCATCAAGTGCAAACAATCAAATAGGATTATAAATAACCATCTACACTGAAATCAATGCATCTAGTGCAAGCAATCAAATAGACTTAGAAAACATCTACACTGAAATCAATGCATCTAATACAAGAAATCAAATAGGATTATAAATCAACATCTACACTAAAATCAATGCATCTAGTGCAAGCAATCAAATAGGATAAGAAATCACTATGTACGCTGAAATTAATGCAGTGCAAAAAATATTTTTCTTTTTCTCCCACCTCCATCTATATCTATATCTCCCTCCATCTTTGTCTCACTATCTCACCCCCAAATATACACACTCTCTCCATCTCTCCCTTGTCACACCCTCCCTCTCTCTCCACTTTTCTTTCTCTATGTATTTCTTCTTCCTTCATCTCTCCCCTTCCAACTCCATCCCTTTATCTCACCCTCTCTCCTCCTCTCTCTTTCCCTCCCTCTTTGTTCCTTTTTCTCCGACCTCCCTCTCTCCCCTCCCATATCTCTCTCTCTATCTCTCTTTTCCCTTCAACCCTGTCACTTTCTCCCTCCCTCTCTCCTTCTCTCTCTCCCTCCTCCATATTTGTGTCTCCCTATCTCTCTCTCTTAGTCTTATCTCCCTCTCTCATTCCTCTCCTTCTCTCTCTCTTCATTCCTCATCTCCCTTTTAATTCATTTTATCTCCTCCAATGTAAGAAATCAAATAGGATTAGAAATCACCATATACACCAGAATTAATGCATCTAATGTAAGAAATCTTCTTCCCTCTCCCCCCCCTGCATATATATCTATATCTCCCTCCATCACTCCTTCTTTGTCTCTCTATCTCACCCCTCCCAAACGCACATGCTCTCTCTCTCTCTCTCTCTCTCTCTCTCTCTCCATATCTATCTATATCTCCCTCTCTTTATCTCTCTCTTCTTCCCTCTCTTCACCTTCTATCTGTATATGTATCTCCCTCTGTTTCTCTTTTGTATTTCTATATCATCCCCAAAGCATACACAATATTTCTCCATATATATCTATCTCTCCCTCCCTCTTCCTCTCCCTCTCTCTCGCTTTTCCCCTTCTCTCCCTCTCTCGCCCTTTCTATCTCTCTTCCCCCCTGATCTCCTCTCTTTGTCTCTCTCCACCTCCCTTATTGCTCCCTCTCTCTCCCCCTTCCTCTCTCCTTCTCTTTCTCACGTCGTCGTCGTCGTCTCTTTCTCTCTCTCTCTCTCTCTCTCTCTCTCCATCTTTGTCTCTCTATCTCACTCCCAAACATACTCACTCTCTCTCCATCTCTCCATTGTCACTCCCTCTCTCTCTCTCCACTTTTCTCTCTCTTTGTCTTTCTCCTTCCCTCCTTGTCTCTCCTTCTAACTCCATCTCTCTATCCCTCCCTTTCTCCTCCTCTCTCTCAAATCTTCTCTCTCGCCCTTCCTCTCAATCTCTCTATCTCTCCACCTATATCACTCTATGTCTTTATTCTCCCCTCCCATGTATATCTATAGTAAATATATATATCATGATATATTAATATATATTATAATATAACAAATTTAATATTGTATTAATTAAAATTTATTAAGTTTAATAATATTTATATTTTAGTATTACGAAATATTTATGTTTATAGAGATTTTAATATTTCCATAGGATATGGTTTTTCTTTTAAAGATTTATTTTACAAATAATTAATGAAAAAAATATTAAAAGATTTTGGATTCTTTGTGTTGAATTAACCTTTTTACTTTATTTAAGAAACAATAGTGACTTTAGTAAATAATAAAGATGTTTAAAATTTTACCTAATTTGGAATTTTAATGTGGTAAAAGTTTTTGTTGAAGGTAAATTTATGATGCATTCAAATTCAATGTATATGATAAAGAATGAACTATTAAACGCATGAAATAATTGTATTGTAGTTTCTCTTATCTATATGATTATTTTCATTTTTGTTTAGGGCCAACATAGTTTTTTTATATTTTTATTATTATTTATTCGAGGGTTGGACATAAACATTATTTAGATTTCTAATTTTTTATTTTTATGTTGGCCGAAATTAGCTAAAATTTAGCTTTGAGCACAAACATACTTACACATTAAGGTCATACTAGGTTGTAGAAGGCCCCTAATCACAATAAGATATAAAATAGTATATATAATGATGATGATCCTGATCAACTTCCACTAATATTTATATGGTATATAGGACCTTAAGAAAGTAAGAAATTAATTAAATTCTTTAATATTCTATTTCTATGCTAAAAAGGAAGTAAGGGAAGCCCTCCCAAATCACCATAGTCTTACTGAGTTAAAAGGTCATGAAAGTTAGTAGTTTAACACATATTTTGAAAATTAGATCTAATGTGAGTATAAGATGGACAATTTAAGAGGAAGTGTTTTGTATCTTTAATGCAATCTAAGAGAAAATATTTTTCAACTTCAATCCTTCTAGGACCACATAGGTCACAAACTCTTTCATCCCATGGTGTTTAGGGAATTGACCAAACACAATTTCACTATGAAACTCATGAGAATTAGTTCTAATCTTGGTAGTTCATTTTCTTCTTAACACTAACATAGAGATAAATTTGGTTTTGGAGATTTGGGTTTATCATCTCCTTATAATACACTAATTTCTTTTTTCCATCGAGCTCTTTATTTTTCTATAATTCCTCCTTGAATTAGAAAGTAATAATATTTTGAATATTATCTTAATTTTGTAAGATGATCTCCTCCTTTATTCCCAAATGTTCTAGGCAAGATTGGGCATCCTTAAGCCACCCTCCCTTGAGTTGAAAGTGGAGGTTTTTTCTAGAGTTAGAAGCAAATTTCAGAAGCCTCTTGACATTCGGTGTTGTACAACTTCTTATACATATGATATCTAGTCATAGCGATATTTTCAATGGGGTAAAGGCTTGCTTCAATTAGGAGGACAAGGGAGCATTCCCTTTAATCTCGAGGTTGTAGCTTATACACTGCATTTGGATTTGTTCAAGCTTCCTTCACGACTCTTTGGATATGGTTAGTCATAACGATATTTTCAATGGGGTAAAGGCTTGCTTCAATTAGGAGGATAGGGAAGGGAGCATTCCCTTTAATCTTGAGGTTGTAGCTTATACACTGCATTTGGATTTGTTCAAGCTTCCTTCACGACTCTTTGGATATGGTGCAACCCCAAATTTGAAATTCAGATTAGATTCTTTTTATCCTAGATGCAAAGACGGGGGCACTTGCAATTATTTTCAAGCCCATAGTAAGCTTTCCAACCTCCATTTATCATTTTCTAAATGCCATAATTCTAATTGAGCTTATGATGGATGCCAATTCCCAAATATTTGTATAAAAGAACTTTCTCCAAAGAGTTGTTTTCATAAATAAAAATATCATAAGTGATTCGTTTGAGCTTTAATTATCATCAATTTAGTTTTGTCTGTACAATCATATCTATTTTGGAGCACAAATCATAAAGAATTTTAACTTGCCAAAAAAAAATCTTATCAATATAAGGATAAAGATCTATTAAATTTACTTATATATTATTTAGGTATTAAAAAATTAAAAAATATGTAATACTAGCAAGAAGAAAAAAATTTATTTATCTTTAGATATAAAATATTGTTACTTTATAACATTTTAACATATTCCTTAAAATAAAAAATGAAACATTAATTATTTAAAAATATAAAAAAATCAAAATTTATAAAATATTAATTTTCAAACACAAAAAACACATGTATATATAAAATTATAATTATTTAAAAATAAATTTTAGAAAAAGATAAAATTAAAATAAATATAAATAAATTATTAAATTTATTTATTTTAAAATAAAATATATATCAAGAACCATTTAAATATATAGTTAGTGAAGAAAACTAAAAGATTGAACAATTAGCTGAAAGTATATACACTCGTTAAAATCTTGACTACCAGATTGTTGGGTATTTTTATCGTGTTTGCAATTGGATTAATTTGTTCAAAAATTAAATTAAAATATCATTTTAAAGCTTCAGTATTTGCTTTAACTCTTTTGTGTATTTGCGTTAAAATGTATTGGTATCTACGTTAAAATATTTTTAATTAATAATTTAAATTCTTAATAATATTTATTTAATTTTATTTTGAATTTGAACTTTAGACGTGTATATAAAATGCACAAAAATTACAATCCTACCCGTCGCCGTTCATGTCATCCACAACCATACAAGAAAACCACTTAAACCGACACACCTTTATCTATTGAAAAAATATCGCCACAAATAAAATGAAGAATCACCGGGACTGTAAAGCAAGAAGTTCAAAAAAACACAGGCCACTTTGATATTGAAAATATATGTCATAAAATCAAATAAATTTGAATCTTCATATTACAACTCAATAAATGAGACACAGAAAACTCTTTGGGATTCAAACGAGATATAAAACAATTTAAGCAAAATTTGAGCTTTAGAGGTGTATATAAAATTCACAAAAATTACAATCCCACAAGAAAACCACTTAAACCGACGTACCTTTATCTATAGAAAAAATATCCCCACATATAAAATGAATAATCACCGGGACTGTAAATCAAGATGTAAAAAAAACAAACTCTTTGTGATTCAAACGGGATTTAAAACAATTGAATAAATAATGAATAAATAACAAACTCTTTGTGATTCATACGATGAAGCCTTCCTTCAATCTTTGCTGCAATTCCTCCACGACGCCCCAATCCCACTGCAGTTTTGGACATCCAGAGGCATAAAGTGTGTCCAACAACCCCAACTGTTCAAGACCTGCCAGGTGTTCTAACTCAGAGCACTCCCTAACATCTAGTAATTGAAGCTCTGTCAACTGCGCCAAACCCTCTATACTCTTCAGTTTGCAACACTTCCGCGCAGCCAACCGCTGCAGAGTGTTGAAAATATAATTTCACTGCCCGCGCAAACCAGCAGTCAGCGGTCAACTCAGAAAACCACCGCAGGAAACCTAAACCACTGGTATCATATCGCACCACCTTTCGCTCAAGGCTGTTTCCGTACGAGGGCCTTCCGATACTGACAACCTGACACTGCTGATGCTGGCCTGACATCAGCACTGACAATCCATCGGAAGGTAACTTTTACCCAACTAACCCCTTCCGATATCGTTCTCAGCCGTTGATTTACCTCCAGTGTTTAACGCCGTCGATTTAAGGAAGCTGCACGATGGGTTAAAGGACAGTGAGAAATGGTGTCCCGATATGCAACCTCTGCCGTTGGATTAAAGTCAAGTCTCTCCGCCGTTTGATCTCTGGGAAAGTACTGTGCTGTTTTAACCTGTTCAAAGTACACCTGGGCCCGTTGAAAATTAAATGCATCCCATACCTTATATTAAAAACATTGCTATGTTTTTTGGTAATGCGTTTAATATTTATACGGCGAATTAAAAATAGGAGTATGGGCGTAAGTTAATTTTATTGTTTTTAATATATGTTTTTAATATAGCGTTGACCCAATGTTTTTTTTGGTTATGTGAAAAAGAAAACCCGCGAGGATTAAAAATGAAATGTGTAATGTAATTTGCATATGAAGAATAGAGGAGACAGTGGTCCGCAGCACCAGTAAACAAAGTGAAATGTAAATTCGCACCAGCGAATGTAAAACACAGGGAGTGAATTTTGTATTGCAGGGAATGCACAGAAGTGCATAGATGTTTTGGATCTGTAATGTAAAAGTGATTTTCAGGCAGCAGAGTAAATTTTGGATTGTAATGTAAAAACTGCACAGCAGTGCAAGAGGAGAAGTAAATGAAAACCAGTAGCTTGTTTTGTTCCAAATCCATGAGTTGTTTCACACAGGTGAAAAGGTAACTCTGTAACTCTCTGTAATTTTGTTTTCACACAGCAGTGAATGT
>APFE030720590.1:70719-114485 GCA_000404065.3 Pinus taeda | reverse complement strand
AAGTGACAGATGTTCTTTATGTCCCAGGGATGAGGAAGAACCTCATATCTGTCTCAGCTTTGGAGGACAGAGGATATGAGGTACTGTTCAGGGGAGGACAGGTGTTGATGTATCCCAGGGGCTCTCCAGCTGATTCAGCAAGAGTGATAGGTGTACGCCATGCAAAGGTGTACAAGTTTGCATTCCAGCCCCTTTTGGCATTGAGTAGTAGTACTGACAGCAGAGCTAACAGTTATGAGCAGTGTGAGATTTGGCACCGCAAGATGAGACATATGTATCATGGAGCCTTGAGGACCTTGCGGGAGATCACTACAGGTATGCCAGATTTCAGTACCGATCACTTTGATACTTGCAAAGGATGTGCTATGGGCAAGTTTGCCAAATCCCCTTTTCCCAGCAGTGACAGCAGAGCGACTGGGATACTTGATTTGATTCATTTCGATGTGAGCGGTCGGATGTCTCATGTTTCCTTGAGTGGATATGAGTACTATGTTTTATTCATTAATGATCACTCCAGGAGGACCTGGATTTATTTCTTCAAGACCAAGAGTGAGGTCTTCAAGCGGTTTCGGGAGTTTAGAGCTCTTGTGGAGACACAGACAGGTCAGAAGATCAAGTCCCTGAGGTCGGACAATGGAGGAGAGTACACCCTTGGAGAATTTGTTGACTATTGTGTGGAGGCAGGCATTAGGAGGGAGTTCACTATTCCTTACAACCCCCAGCAGAACGGGGTTGCGGAGAGGAAAATAGATCCATCAGAGGGGCTGCCAAAGCCATGTTACATGATAAGGGGTTGCCATTGTTCTTGTGGGCAGAGGCCTGCAACAGAGCTGTTTATTTGCAAAACAGGAGTCCGCATCGTGCCTTGGGGCACATGACTCCGGAGGAGGCTTTTTCTGGGAAGAAGCCTGATATTGGTCATCTTCGTATCTTTGGGTGCTTTACATACTCCTACATACCCAAGGAGAAGAGGACCAAACTAGAGCCCACCACAGAGAAGGGTATCTTTGTGGGCTACAGTGAGACCTCAAAGGCCTTTCGGATTTACATTCTTGCACAGAAGAAAGTTGTTGTCAGGCGGGATGTGAAGTTCGAGGAGGACAGGGCCTTTAGGAGGTCACGGGAGTTAGAGTATCTGGATCAGCCAGACCCTCAACAACAGTTGAGTCAGTCGCAAGGATCTAGTGGGCAGGGATCAGGAGGATTCGGAGGTACATCTATGATGATGTCAGGTCCGTTAGTGAGTAGTGGCTCGCCGAGCCAGAGGGGTGGTGCTTCGGGCACCGTGCAGAGCAGTCCACAGAGCAGTTCACTAGGGAGTCCATGATGGACAGTTCACACGGTACCTCAACTTCTACAGGTTCAGGTGCAAGCAGGAGGACAGCAGACAGACAGTCAGGAGTTCAGGCTCCTGATGAAGATGATGAGGAGTTTCATTGTCCAATGGGAGAAGTATGCTCAGGGAAGAGGAAGCCCAAGTGGCTTCAGGACACCTTGAGAGATGCCACATCTGTTGCTTAGCCTAAGAGGCCGGTCAGAGAGAGTAGACCACCTGAGAGGTTTTGTAGCTATATGGCAATGGCTACCATTATCCTTGACTCTGAGCCTTCTAGCTATGAGGAGGCAGCTAACCAACAGGTCTGGAGAGAGGCCATGCAGGAGGAGTATTCTTCTATCATGAAGAATGATGTTTGGGAGGTGGTGCCGAGGCCTGAGGGCAAATCCGTGGTTACTTCCAGATGACTTTACAAGGTAAAGCATGCTGCAGATGGCAGCATTGAGAAATTCAAAGCGAGGTTTGTGGCTAGAGGGTTCTCCCAGGTAGAGGGAGTTGATTATGAGGAGACTTTCGCTCCCGTGGCTCGATATACTTTGATTTGCTCCATTATATCGATAGCAGCAGAGATGGGTTGGAAGATCCACCAGATGGATGTGAAGACCGCATTTCTCAATGGCTTCATACAGGAGGAGGTGTACATTGAGCAGTCACAGGGCTTTGAGGTGCATGGGAAGGAGTCCCATGTGTGCAGACTGAAGAAGGCCCTTTATGGCCTGAAGCAAGCTCCCAGAGCTTGGTACTCCAGGATAGATACTTATTTGCAGGGGATGGGTTTCAAAAAGAGTGAGGCAGATCCGAACCTTTACTTTATTGTGATAGGTGAGGAGCCTCTCATTCTGGTGCTGTATGTGGATGACTTGGTCATTACAGGTGCAGAGAGACTCATAGAGCACTGCAAGAGAGATCTTGCGACGGAGTTTGAGATGAAGGACATCGGCTTGATGCATTACTTTTTGGGTTTGGAGGTGTGGCAGGAGGATGGGCATTTCTTCCTGGGGCAGGGGAAGTATATTGTGGACATCCTGAGCAGATTCCACATGGAGGATTGTAGACCCATGTCGACACCGATGATCACCAACTGGAAGAAGCTTCATGCTTCGGATTCCGAGTTGGTGGATCCCACATTGTACAGACAGCTGATTGGTTCCTTGATGTATTTGGTCAACACTAGACCAGATATCTGTTTTGCAGTCAACACGATGAGTCAGTTTATGTGTGAGCCTAGGAAGGTTCACTGGGTCGCTGCAAAACACATTTTGCGGTACTTGCAAGGGACAGTGGATTATGGTCTGGACTACAGGCAGGGAGATGGAGTGAGATTAGTAGGATACACTGATTCTGATTGGGCAGGTTGTGCTTCTGATAGGAAGAGCACTTCAGGGTGCTGTTTTGGGTTGGGTTCAGCAGTAGTGTCATGGTTCAGCCGGAAGCAGCAGTCAATAGCACTGAGTTCAGCAGAAGCAGAGTATATGGCAGCCAGTCTAGCTAGTTGTGAGGCCATCTGGCTTCGCAAGATGTTGTTTGGCTTATTTGGTCAGCCGTTGAGACCTTCAGTGATTTACTGTGATAATCAGAGCTGCATTAAACTCACGGAGAATCCAGTATTTCATGACAGGTCAAAGCATATCGGGATCAGATATCATTTCATCAGAGACTATGTTCAGAAGGGAGCTGTGAAGTTTGAGTATATTTCCACTGATGAGCAGGTAGCAGACATTCTTACCAAAGCCTTACCACGGGGCAAGCATGTTTACTTCAGAGACAAGATGGGTGTGGTGAGGAACACCTTCCTCGGTAAGAAGGAGTGTTGAAATTTGGTACCGGAGGACAGGTGGTTCCCTTAGGCTTTGATCTTTGGCCTAGGGAAAAGTGTCCAAAAGATTTTAATTTTTCTCCTAAAGTGACTTTATAATTTTTATAAAGTTAAAATCTAATTTAAAAGTGACTAAGTGATAAAGTTACTAAGTCTAATTTTAAAGTGACTTTTATAAAGTCAATGAAAATTAGAAAGGAAAAGTGACTTTGGAATAAATGACTAAGTGGGTCTTTATTAAAGTGGGTGAATTAAAAAATAGAAAGTGAGATTTAAATGTGCATTTAATCTCAGCCATTGATCTAAATCTATTTCAGCCATTGGATTTAGAGATCACCCAAAAGTCACTTGGATCACCCAAAAGTCACTTGGAGTTATATTAAGGGAGGAAAAGGAGGAAAAGATCACATTCGATTCAATTCTTTCATGAGCAGATTGAGAGAAGGAGAGCAAGAGAGCAAGGGAGATTTCTGGACAGTGAGCTGCGGAGTATCAGCAGCGGAGTTTCAGCAGCGGAGTAACAACAACGAAGTTTCAGCAGGGCAGTTTTTCAGCAACGTTGAGTTTCAGCAAGGCTGAGATAAGTTGTAAAAATTTGCTTGCTGATTTTTGCTGAATATTTTCTTACTGTAAAAAGACATTTTTCAGAAATAAAGAAGAGCTCTCAAACTGGTTTTCCCCAAGAGTTGTAGGGGGTTTTTCCAGGGTCACATTGACCAAAAATATCAGTGTTTTAATGTGTTTTAATGGCTATTTATTACTGCTGATTTTTATTTCTGCAATTTCCAGCATTCTGTAAAATTTCCAGAATTTGTGTTTTCAGCAAATTTATTTTTTTCGGCTTGTTGAATGTATGGTTATGGGAAAGGGCATTTAACTACATGGGAGAAATAAGGAGAAACTGAAAACCGGGGTGGGAAAACAGAAATTTTTACAATATGGCCCCCAGGAGGCTTGAAATCTAGCTTCTTGGTCAATCTGGATGTTCCAGTTGTCAGCAGGTCAACCTGGAATCTCTCCAAGTTATGCAAGTAAACAATTGGCTTGAAAAGGCTTGGTTTTTTGGAAGGATTTATGGAATCAAAATATTCAGGATCGGCAGACGTGGAAGACTCTTAACCATGCTCAAAAATTTTCTAGTTTGCACAAGGTTGTTCTATAGGGTCTTTGTCATATAATTCCAGAGAGCTTTTTATGTCAAATTCAAATGCATGGAGAAGGTCCTCTTTCGAGGGATTGAATACAGTGAACTGGAAAACCTATTTATATCTATGAGACAATATCTTTATGAGTTGGTGAAGCCAAGTCCTCTAATATATGGTTCCACTTAAATAAAAGGTGGGTACTTGGAAATCCAGTGGAGTGATGGGTGAGGAGGTGTCAATATATTTGGAAGAATCATGCTCCCTTTAAACCTAAATATTGGGAGTGTTTATTGCTTCATCGTGTATTCATTATCAAATGTAGGTTGCACAAAGTTGGCATATTAATGCAGCCTGTGTAGTGTGTCAACATGTCTTTTGGAAATGCCATTCTGCCCAGAGTTTTTTTGGCCTGGTTTTAAAAAAAAATTATTCTACTTTTGTTCCTCCGCCTTCCTAAAAGGGAACCCTCCTAGGATACACTTGTATAGTCAGAGACAGCTGCAAATTACTTTGGTTTTCAGTTTGTTTGGTTGCAATAGGCTTTTTGTGGAAACACAGTTGTAAAGTTACATTCAGTGAGGTTCCTCATCCACTTTCTCTTGGGAATTCATGGAGCGTTTAAGGAAGGGTCAGCTCCACTCCTATGAGTTCACCAACGTGCATTTTGTTGTGACTTGTGATGAAGACCCTCCCTATGGTAGCCCAAGATCATATGCTGGCCTTTATAGCTTTTGTAGGCTGGGACTTTATTAGTACCCCTGTTGTCTGTTGTCTGCATGATGTAACTATTTTGAACCCTGATGTAATTAGTTGTTCTTTGAAGTAATATCATATATGAAGCATTTAAAAAAAATATCAAGGCAGCAACTACACACAAGAAAATAACTGTAGAAAACTTATATTTAGTCCTGCCCTTCTGCCTTCCAAGATGCAAGGAGAGAGGATTGTGTAGGAAAATTTACAAAGAGTTACGATGGTCCAAACTCCAAAGGCTCATGTCTTTTGGGTTTGTGCCCTTTAGTTAAACATAGCTAGCTACAAAGTAAAAAAAAGTAGTGCAAGTTAACTCCACCTTTGCTTTTTGAAAGAGGTGAAGGTGAAGGTACAGAGTCTACAGACACTTCAAAAACTACCACAATGACACCAAACGATCTTCAAGTAATGCATTGCAGCATGTCAATTAGTTGTAGCTTGAGTGGTATTGAGGAAAAGTTGTTGCCCTCGCCCGCCCAAGTTCAAATCCCACTTTGCGGCATGTTTGCTCTCAGTGGACCGATTATTGATGAGCCATATATGATCTATATGTCATTGAACTGGCCTTGTGCCCTAAAGCATCTAGGGTACCATGTAACCATCTTCAAAATGAGGGAGAGTGCCCGATGGGTTTCCTAAAATTTATATTACCTAGAAAAAAGTAACGCTTTGCAGTCCAATTAGGAAAAAGTCAGTCATTTGCATCAAAATATAGTCTTCAAACCACATAAAAACATAGAAAGATAGTGTAATGATGTCCATAATAGGCCATTATAGGAGCCCATCATTCCCTCGCGTTAGTACACTTGTATTGAGTCTGTACAGCAAAAGGCATAGGGAGTCCTGGATCACTGTGATATGCTTATGCCTTCATGCCACAAACTGTTTGAAACTAGTCAAAACTGAAGTCATCTCATTTTTTTAGCAAACTAAGTAAATGAGTTGTAAAATCATTTTGGCTTCTAATCCATCAAAGTATGGTACCATTTGTGTTGCACTGAAAAGTAAGCAACAGTTTGTGCAACCCTCAATCAGTACTATGTGTGGTAATTGTTGTATGAAACACATCGTTCTAGGATTTTAATTACCTCCGTTGTTATAATTTGCACAAAGTTGTGATTCTAAGGATATATGTTTCTATTGAGAATATTTGTGCTTATGTGGATGAAATTTGAATATCCATCTTGTTGATTTGTGGAATGTCTTTTATGCCACATGGAATGCACTGCACTATCCTAGTTAATTAGGAATTATATGGGTTTAATTTACCTTGTAGTTTAGCATTCCTCTCCATTATCAATCTAAATTGTATCAAAACACACGGATATCAGAGGTTGTGGTGGTTTCAAAGCCACTAGTGCTAACAGCAAGTGTATCAGAACTCGTAAAATATAGCATCTGGAGTCTTCATTTTGTGTATTTGCAACAAGGAAGTTATCAATGAAGCAATTTCAAAATTCTCCATATTCAAGGGTTCAAGTCTGAATTGTAGGGGTTGTCAATTATACCTGTCAGTAACCATTTGACATTCAATAGGAATGGCTTAGATTCAATGAGAGGCACATGGTAATAACAAAAATGTGTTGTGCAAACGTTCAATGGAGAGAACTTCAACATCTACAAAATTTGCACGGATTCATAACTTATAGGAAATTGTGGTCAAACTCGAACGATGTTGTACTGCATCAGGCGTGTTACCTCTCAAACCTGCATTCAATGTGTAAGGAGTCCCAACAACAAAATGCAACCTCAAGGGAACTCAGGAACGTAACCCATTGTCACCTCGGTAGCTTTTCCCCACTCTTTAGGCTGTCTCTCCTCCAATGCAAGGGGGGTTTCCCTAGGATAGGATTGCTAGAGCTATCTCACAAATGCTCAAAGTGAAAATGAGAAGTTAACTTTAACGAAACATAGTTGTGAGAGATAGAATATCAAAGGGTGATGGGATGATCAAAACTAGCATCAAATCCACTGGGCAAGCGGAGTCAAAGAATAACAATAGGAGGAGAGTGTCTTCTTACGTGATTGTGTAGACAAAAGCAAGAACCTCCTACAATCTTATCTTGCTGTCCACCAAAAAAAAAAATACTTTTGTAGGAATCCAAATGAAGAAAGACCTCCAAATGTATATGAGGGTGTGCCTACTAATGGACAATGGAAAATGTCGGTAATCCAATTAAACAAAGAAGATAATTTATAACATTTTCCAGTGCCATACACAAAGATTTAAAGGGAGGCCGAATCACAATTAAATTTCTTCTTAACGAAGGCACAATCTTCCTGATGAGTAATTTTGTTGCTTTTGTTCTAGCCCTTCTTTGACGCATTTGATGCAAAAGATTTCAACCTTAGTATTCAGCAAATTAAGTACAAAAGGCACATTATACCTCCCAGTAGAAATCCATAGCTTGCATAGCCTTCAATATCTTCAACAAGATTTCAACATGGAGAACTCCCAAAATCCAACCATACATCAACAAAGAGAGCAAGCCTTTATATAGGTTTCAACTCTATCCCCTCAACAATAAAAAAATGTTTGTCTTCCTAGATCCATTAGTTCTCCATGGAATAACAATAAAATATCCTTCTCAACAACCTCCTTATTAAAAGTAGCAATGAGATTTTGAGATCCATATTCATATTCTTCTCCAAGAAGAAAAAATAAAAAATCTAAGGAAAACAATACAATAATGCTTTCGTGTAACCAACTCCATGAGACAAATCAATAATAATAAAATAATGGAGTTGGTTATGCAACACCCTCCAAGAATAGCACAAGAAGGTGGGATGCATCCTCTAGATGAGTCGATGGTTGGTTGAACGTGACATAAGCTTCCATATGTGTAGCAACCAACAAAGCAAGTAAACAGAGATCAAGGATGTTCTTCTCCACATGGCATGTGTGGTCTAAAATTTAAATGCAGCAAGGGATTTTACAATGACAGATTTCAAATTGCTGTAACCCCTTGATATTTATCATCTTTTTATTATTACCACTTTTTGGAAATACCACAGCCACTGCATCTAATAGCTGCGATCCAAAAACCATCATGGCACTCTATCAAAAGATATTCATTGATAAGCCAGCGCATATCTGTTGGAAACACTGAGAAGGGGGGTTAATCAGTATTTCATTATTTTTAACTATTTTTATTTTTTTAAACATTTGATGCACATAAAACATGAAATAAAGATCTCCATAAGAAACACTTATACAATTTTTCTTTGTAAATATTTTGTAAACTTGTAAAAAGTAAGCACCAACTTACAACATTCATAAGCACCAACCTATAGGTGATTTCATTCCCCTAGCTGAGCACCATCTCAGTGAATATAGGCACCAACATATAGGAGACACCAATCCCCCAGCTGAGCACCAACTCAACAAACTGTAGGCACCAACCTATGTCTCGAAGTTGTTTCTTGGATCTTTCATCAATAACTTTTAGTCCTTAACAAATTCTTCAGTGAGTTGTCATCTAACCATGCAACCCTCAGGTTTGCACCTTCAAGATTGATCTCAGCCACTTGACCTTAACTTTCTGCTCTTCAACAAGGCTTCTTGACATGGCTCTTTAGACTTGATCTGCTACACGCCAATGCTTTGTATTTGATCAAAAAGAGGTTTGCCCACCTAGCACTTCAGCTTCCTCAACTCTTGTTGTTCACTGTTCAACTAAAACTACATAGGTTTGTTATATTTTCAATGAGAAGGTCTGTCCACTTGGCAGCTTGTACTCAACACTGTAGATATCTTTTTGCTACATAGGGTTTTCAAAGCACTTGGAACCAAACAAGCTTTTACATCTTTTAAGGTTTGCTTCTTGTGGCCTATCAACCTTTGCACTAAACACTCACCTTATGCAGCCCACAAGCCTACCACAAACATTATCCACGATAGCCCTGTTCTTACTACACCTTTGTCCACAATAGGGCTCGGTCATATCATCACCTGAACATCACAACTACTTCAATTAACAACTCCCTTAACACTACCTTAGCCAACTGGACTCGGTCTCCAAAGATCCATGCAACAATTCTCCAATAGAGCTTGGCCACCTCAAAAATCAAACCAAAACTTGGTCTATAGCAAGGCTGCAACTTCGGCCACAAACCACGGGCCTTTGAAACACCAGAAACCAGCCTTCAAACCAAACTTGAACTCGCCTTCAATGCACCAAAATTTGGCCCTCAAACCAAACTTGAATTCGGCCTTCCAAACTCCAGGACTCAACCTTCAAACTAGCCTTGAACTCAGCCTTCAAAAACTAGAATTTGGCCCCCTGAACAGACCTGAAACTCGACCTCAACAGGACTGAAGTTTAGCCTTCAATAGGCCTAAAACTCATCGTCAATAGGGCTGAAACTCGGCCCCTAAAACAGCTCTACAACTCACCTTCTAACCAGGACCAAAAACCTTCCCAAAAAAAGCCGAAAACCCTTCCCATAAAAAACCTCTTCAACTCAACTTCACTTCACTTGATTCATGAGGTATGAACCTCAAAACTACTCTTTCGCTTGCTTAGACAGAACCGAATTGGCTTGAGCGAAGGGCTAGAAATGCTCCTTCTCGTGCCTATTTATAGTGCAATTGGGGTCTAAACTAGGCCGACTTGTCCACTAGTTTGGCCAACTTATCCACTAGCTAGGTCGACTTGTCCACTAGCGGGGCCAACTCGTGCAACTGGCAAAATGTATAATGAATATTCAAAAAATCATTTCTCCTCAACCATGAGGAGTTAAAGGGAGTGTCATATACCGTTGGAAAAGTCTTGGAATAATCTTTCCAATCATATATATAATGCTCCCATTTGAGCTACGTAATTGGAGTAAAAAAAAACATTCAAAGATAGGGTATCTAAATGGGGCATCAAAAATCCAAAAACAATATTTCCAGAAGGTGTGTCATATATCGTTGGAAAGGTCTTGAAATGTGTTATTTGTCTATGTAACTTTCTCTTTCATTTGGACAAGCTTTGATATCAATAACAACCATTTCCAACAACATTAGCCAAAGTAGCCTCTTACATGTGCCATCCAAAAATAGTAAGAACACCAAGTAAAAATCCAATGAACTCCTCAAACCACTACATAAGAGGTTGCTCCACAAGATTAACTATATAAATGTGCAATGCAACCAACTCAAACCACATGTGTGGCCTGCAAGGGTAGGTTGTCTCATCAAATACCACGAAAATTGTGGAAGCATTCTCCATATTCCACATGTGTGAAAATTTCAGGTCTGAAATCCTATTGCAACAACTGAAATTAATTCTTCTAATTGTTAATTAATTAATAATTTATTAGCTACGGCAAATATCAAATAAATCACACTGCAACCTTCACAAATAAAACTGCGGAAAATAATAGCACTGGAAACTAAGAAATATGCTAGCACACACACATAAATCTGACACACTTATTTTTTGGATAAATGTCCCTGGAAAAACCCAATGTGGGAAAACCAGTGTAGCAGTTGAGGGTTTTATGTTATTAAGCAACAGCGAAATTCTAAGTACAATCTATGGATGCCCAACTGGCAATCCAATTAGCAAAATAAACTAGCTAAAATATCTGTGAGGCAAAAACCTCAACACCACGCCTAATCCTACTCCGACAACTAACAAAATTGGCCAGTCGTACAGCCTTTGCGCAGACCCCACTCGCTAAGCCCAGAACTGCAAGAAAAAAATGATGTCTTGGCTAACTCTGCCTCTGGGAGAAATTCGCTTGGCCAACTAGAAAATTTTCAGACCAACAACAATTGAATTTCTCCCTCCTTCAGCAAAATCGATCTCTTTCTGAAGCTTTCCACGTTGCCTCTTCGCAACTCCACTGGGAAATACGACCCTTCTGTTGCTGACTCTCCAGATCTAGAAAAACTTTCCTCCAAACTCATTGTCCCTACCCCTCTCTGTCTTTGCTTCTTTCTCTAGCTCGAGCTCTTCCGACCACTGTTGTTGCTCTCTGGAAATCGGACTACCCAAGGAAATCAATCTCTATGTATATGTTTTCCATCTACCTATCGACGACTTTTTATAATCTTTTGTTGGGACTCCAACGACCAAGATTAAAACTTAATCAGGGGCTAAGATCATATCGAAGTCAATCTGTGTGAGTTTCCAGATCATTCACACCTTATCTCAATTAAAATTGATTAATTGACCCCTCTTCCTAAGTTTTGATTTAGGAATTATTTTAAAATAGGCTAATAATCTAATTGAGACACTATTAAGGAGGAATTTCCAAAAACAATTTCTGGGTTATGGAGAACTCATGTGTTTTAGCCTCTCCACAAAGTTTCAAGACTAGAACACCTCTGATGCTACAAAAACTAACACTCCCTCTTAACGAGGAAGGTGTTTTAGTGCTGCACTACTGCTACAACACCTTGTCTCTATATTACCCTCTATCACATTGTTGATGTTTGGCCACTGTCACTAACTACCACTGCCCACCAACCACTGCACAACTCTGACGTTGCATTTGTGTCGTTGTTGACATTGCTACACTGTTGCTAACTCTGCATCTGCAATGCAACTCCCTCCCATTTGTTGTTGTTGCAACTGAGAAGCATCCTAAATATTGAATGAATTGTATCTTATGTTGCATTTGTCTCTTGAGCATCTGACTGCTACTAGCCACTACATTGTCCACTAAAGAATTTAAGTTGTTGTTGACTCTGCTACTAAGCCACCTGCTATGCTGCCAACACTACACTACACTCCTCAGTGTTTGACTGCCACTAGTCTGCAACTGCCACTCGAGTATCTGACTGCATCACTGACACTAATCCATCTTGCTACTGAATATTGTGGGCCTCTGTAGCAAGGTAATGATCCATGAGGACACCTCAATGGACCTTGCCCAACCCTCTGCAACTGTGGGACTATAGCGCCATATCGCCCCACCTCTCTCTTGGAGGTATAGCGGACAACTTATCTATCTATGTGGACGTTGCCGCCTAGTCATGCTTCTCCTACTTGTCCTTCTTCCTAAGAGGACACTACGTATTGTAGTGGCCGAACTCGCCACATCTGAAACACTTGACCTTTGACAGGGCCTTCTTCTTCTTTTCCCCATGTCCCTGACTGGGACCCTTTGATGCTAAGGCCAAATTCTTATCTTCACCCTTCGGTCCCTTCTTGTTGTTGTCGCTGATGGTACTCTTTACTAGAGCCCTCCTCAACTTCTCCTATTGTAGGTCGGACCACATCATGTCCCATTTAGGCAATGTGTCTCTACCAAGATACTTTGGACAAACACTTGCCATTCCTCTGAGACACTATTAAGTGCTAACTGTAGAAGCTTTGAGGGTTGGGGTGCCCCCCCCAACAACTGCTAGCTGATATCAGACCTCCTGAATCTTGGTGAGGAAGGCATCTATGCTTTCGCCCTTCTGCATCCTGATGCTCCTCAGCGTCTCCTATAGGAACATCTTCCTGTGCTTGAAAGTACTCTGATATAGCTTGGAGAGAGCATCCCACATTTCCTTGGTCATACCTTGTCTACCACATGTGAGACTAAATGATCTCGGACTCCATCCAAGATCATCTGCTTCGCCTTTGCCATCTCCTTCCTGTACTCCTTGAGTTGATCGGCATCCTGGGGTATTGCTACCACATTCTCTGCATAAGTCTTCAGGCCATATTCATCTAGAAGGGTGGCCATCTTTAAATCTAGTTGAAACTCTCCCTCTTTCCCTCTACTCGACTATAGAATCTGCTACTCGCACTCCCTTCTAGAGTGAGAAACTATGCTCACGGCTACTGCCAATCTACAACTGGAAAAATTAGATCTCTAAAACTCGAGATCCCCTAAGAGAAATTTCCCCTCTGTGTCTGTTATCTCTTCAACCCAGCATTGATTTTGCTACTGCAAAACTCTCTACGCCCAAACAAGGAATCTGCTTAGCGAAAATCTGAGTTGCTACTGCTCCCTTTGCCTGTTGGAATCACTATTCCGGACAATTCAGATTTTCTACCACCCAGCGATCGAAAATCGAACCCTTGCCTAGCAATTCGTTCTGTCCGGCTAGGCATTGCGCAACCCCAGAAAATTTTGGCTTGTTGCTCCCTCTAAACAACGAATTCTTTTGTCTCTGCTTCTGAGCTTCCCCGTCTGATCAATCACACTCCAATACCATGTGAAAATTCTAAGTCAGAAATCTTATTGCAACAACTGGAATTAATTCTTCTAATTGTTAATTAATTAACAATTTATTTGTTACGGCAATATTGAATAAATCATACTGCAACCTTCACAAATAAAACTGCGGAAAATAACAGCGCTGGAAACTAAGAAATATGCTAGCACACACCCATAAATTTGACACACTTATTTTTTGGACATATGTCCCAGGAAAGACCCAATGTGGGAAAATCGATGCAACAGTTAAGGGTTTTATATTATTAAACAACAGTGAAATTCTGAGTATAATCTATGGATGCCTAACTGGCAATCCAATTAACAAAATAAATTGACCGAAATATCTGTGAGGAAAATACCTCAACACCACGCTTGATCCTACTACAACAACTGACAAAAATGGCCAATGGTACAGCCTTTGTGCAATGCTTGCACAAAGCCCAACTCACTATGCCCGGAACAGCAAGAAAAAAATGACGTCCTGGCTGAATTTACCTCTGGGAGAAATTTGCTTGGCCTCTTGGTAATTTTTTGTACTAACAACCACTGAATTTCTCTCTCCTTCGGCAAAATAGATCTCCTTTTGAAGCTTTTTGCACTGCCTCTGCACAACTCCACTAGGAAATATGGCCCTTCTGCTATTGACTCTCCGGATCTGGAAAAACTTTCCTCCAGACTCACTGTCCCTGCCCCTCTCTGTCTCTGCTTCCTTCTCTGGCTCAAGCTCTTCCGGCGATTGTTGTTGCTCTCTGGAAATCGAACTACCCAAGGAAATCAATCTTTGTGTATATGTTCTCCATCTACCCATCGATTTCTTCTTATAATCTTCTGTTGGGACTCTAACGACCAAGATTAAAACTTAATCAGGGGCTAAGATCATATCGAAGTCGATCTGTGTGAGTTTCTAGATGATTCACACCTTATCTCAATTAATATTGATTAATTAACCCCTTTTCTTAAGTTTGGACTTAGGAAATATATAAAAATAGGCTAATAATCTAATTGAGACACTTCTAAATGGAATTTCCATAAACAATTTCTAGGTTATGGAGAACTCCTGTGTTTTAGCTTCTCCACATTTGGAGACTAAAACACCTCTGATGCTACAAAAACTAACAAAATGTGGCTTCAAAAGGACAAAGTCCCATTAAGATAACCATAAAATAATCCATCATGTGGTCACCAAGGTGATGACAAGTCAACAATATGATAATGCCATGAGCCACACGCCTAATTAGCCAAAGCTCCACCAACTCCAAGAAGAGGGGACAGCCCCATCACCTAGCAACAAAATAATGATAAAAAATGTGATGATCCTCCCGAATGTGTGCCAAGTCCAACAAGGTGAATGATGCCTCCAAATGTGTGCCAACAAGGTGAGTTCTCCGCATAGAAACATAATAATGAACTAGGGTGCTCAAGAGACGAGTCTTCCTTTAGTCAAACAAGAGCCAAAACCACAATTAAATACTGCAATCATCCTCCAAATGTGTTGCTAGGGTGAATGCTCCACAGAGGATCATAGTGCATTCCATAATCAAGTGTAATGTGTGTCAAAATTCCGTAAGTAAGCTAGGGTTTGTTGCCCCAAAATCTAGTAGGCCCAATGCAAAGCCTCACTGGGTGGAGCCAGACTTTATGGTCACAAGGGAATGAGCTATCACTGTCACCTTGGCAACCTTTTCTCTTGCTCTTCAATATGAAAAATATCAATGATAAAGCAATAAACTTACAAAATCCTCTAAAGATGGCTCACTTGGTAAGCACAAAGCAAGGCTTGTGGCAAAAGGATTTGCACAAAAAGAAGGTGTTGATTATGAGAAGACTTTCCCCCAGAGCAAAATGTGCCACTATTTGTACTCTCTTTACCGTTGTAGCACAAAATGAATGGAAAGTTCATCAAATGGATGTGAAAATTGCTTTCTCGAATGAAGAATTGAAAGAGAATGTCTTCATGTCTTAACAGGAAGGTTTTGTTGTGAAGGGACAAGAGCAAAAAGTATGTAAATTCATCAAATCCTTATATGGCCTTAAACAAGCACTACAAGCCTAGTATGAAAAATTAATTGAGCATCTAATAAAATTGAATTTCAAGCATTCTAATCTTGATGATGCAACTCTATTAGTCAAGAAAGTTGGAAAATTGTTGTATAACTCGTGTGTAAATGATCTATTGATGGCAGGGAACAATGAAAAATATATTGCATCCATATAGAAAGAGTTGAAGAAAGGCTTCGAGATGACAGATTTTGGACATCTTCACTGCTACTTGGGCATTGAAGTGACACAACATCCAAAGTACATATTCATCTCCCAAAAGTACACTAGAGAATCGTTAAACAAGTTTGGTATGGCTCAATTTAACCCTCTTTCTACTCCAATGGAACAAAATTTGAAAAGCACATCAAAAGAAAGGAATGAAATTGAGGATGCAACCAAGAACAGACAACTTATGGGAAATCTTATCTATCTTACCACCGCCAGACCAGAGATTTCATTTGTTGTTGGAACTCTTTCCAAAATTATGCAAAACCTTATGAAGGACATTGATTTGTTGCAAAAAGAATTTTACTATTCTTTAAGGGAACTCAAGACTTTGGCCTCAAGTATTCTCATGTGGATGACTTCAGCTTGATTGGATGTTCTGATTCAAACTTTGATGGGGATAAAGAAAATAGTGTGTCAACTTCAGGATATCTCATGAGTCTTTGATCATTTGTTGTCCCCTGGAGGTCACACAAACAATCAATTCTAGCAAATTCCACAACAGAGGAAAAATATGTAGTAGTCGCAAAAGCAACAAAGGAAATTGTGTGGCTCAACAAAATACTTGAGTATTTGCAAGAGAAACAAGTAAATTCTACTCGTCTTTTGGGTGACATTACTTCTACAAGCAAGTTGGCCAAGAATCCCAGATTCTATGATCAAACCGAGCACATGAACACAAAGTACCATTTGATTTGATATCATGTAGAGGCCAAGACTAATCATTTGAGACATTGTTCCACAAATGAGCGAATTGTGGACATCTTCACCACAACACTTGGAAGAGAAAAGTTTGAGAAGTTCAAAATGATGCTTGGACTCGCAAACACCCCTTAAGCTTATTAAGGGGGAGAATGTTGGACACAATCCTCCAGGATTTTGTGTAACTGTAAATACATGGTAAACAATTAGGAATCTAAAACTCCATGTAAAAGATGAAGGCAAAGAGTCATCTTCGTAATATATAAAAAAGGATTCGTGTTAATGAAAAATCAATCCAAATGTGGATTTATTCATCCAACCTAAAAAATATCTCCAACTTATCATCATTCCTACAAATTACCCCTATTAAGCTTCTCATGTGATGAACATCACAATTTCCCATTCATGTGAATGTCTATGGCACATCATGACTATCATGAGGCACATCACAACTACTCAATGCAATAGAAAATACCTCTCTTCACCCTCGCACCTACACAAAATCTTGGATCATAAAAGGAGGTTGTGTTTAGAAAGTTCCCAACAACATGCAAAAGCTTGAGTTGTTGATGCTCCCACCTAGCATCAACGATCTCTCATATAGGCTTTTATAAGGCCTCAACACCTTCATATGTAGTGGTCTACTAGGCCCTATCCATTGTCTTGTAAAGGATACCCATGTTGGTTTTCTCACCATCCACCACCCTAGTGACTTTCGCTGGTCCCCTTAAGATATTATTACCTCCTCAACATCCCTCCAAAATGTTGGGAATCACGACTGTCGTTAGACCAAAACCCGCAAGTGTAGTCAGTGATCACATCGCCAGAGATAAGGATCCACGAGAGGCGGTTAGTCCATGTCGAGAAACACACAGGGAGCGTTGGTTTATCCAATGTCCAACAATCTCCCCCCCAATGCAAGTCGGGTGTGTATCGAACTCGTGACCTACGCTCTGATACTGCTTGTTGGGAATCACGATTGTCGTTAGACCAAAACCTGCATTTGTTAGTCAATGATCGCATCACCAGAAATAAGGATCCACGAGAGGCGGTTAGTCCATGTCGCGAAACACACGAGGAGCGTTGGTTTATCCAATGTCCAACACAAAATCCATCATTAAGCACAAGTTTTGTAATTTGAATGTATTCTACAAACGTTGAATATTTTGAATCAGTTCATTCAAGAGAAACAAACATCTTATTCAATTAAACTTTTGTGAAACTATGCACTACAAAGAGACAAAATTCATGATAAATCTAGAAATGGTAGTATGAACAAGCTTCATTCATTTGGTAAATTTCTTCATCGTGTTAAGTACTTTGTTATGATTGTAAAATTACTTAGTGATATGCTTTGCATTCTCCACAATATCCTAGACCCACTCAACTTTTCCAATGTCCTGTAACAAGAGGTCTAAACAAAGCTCCAAAAAATGGTAGGGCTTATCTCCATAAAAGGCAAACTAGTGACAATCCCCTACTTCCATGACAATAAACTGTAACTCCTCACAAAGAATCCCAACAATTTTTCCCAAGTTGGATGCATCAATGGTTATGATGATCATCATACCATTGGGCAATAAATGAGGAAATTTATTGAGATTAGGTTCCTTCTATCCATCCACCCATCGAACATAATAATGTAATCAATTTATCTCCAAGATTGATGACGGTGTTTAGGAACTTCAATAACCTCTTGAACAACCCCTAGCCAGCAATAGTAACATCTATTAAACATACACAAAAGTGATAAGCAAGATTCAGATAACTCATGTGATGCCTTCTATTCACAAGATATACATATTAATACAATTTTATTGACCCTTGGTTTTCATCTTCTAAGAGTTCTCTTGGACTTCTCATAACTATTGGCATTCACTTGAGGCTTTTCACATTCCATTCAAGTGAATAAGCCAAGTTTGCATAACCCAAGAGGATTATGCTTCCAACATTCCCCCCTTAATCTAAAGGGGTGTATATGAATCCAAGAAGAGAGTTGAAATACAAAAGTGCATGGTCGTGAATGGTTGGATGTGCTCTCTAAAATGGTGGTTTAAGGAAGACCGCAAACCAAATGAGGTAGCAAAATTTGAAGTCTTCTATCAGTGGTGGTTTAAGGATGTCCACCAACTTTAGAACATGATTTGAAAGCAGCTCCTGGAACAATTTTAAATCTAGGTAGAAGGCGAAGTCTTCTATGGGTGGTGGTTTAAGGCTGGCCACCAACCAAATCATGCTCATGGAACATGAATCTGTCTCTGGCTACAGTTATGACTGGCACTAGCTGAATCTGGCTCTAGGCTTTGGTAGCTAGCTTTGGTTCACCTGTGGCTCAAGCTAGCTTGATATATCTTTGAAGCTAGTAGCTAACCATCAATTCCCCTGTGTATGTTTTCCACAATGCTCACAACAGTGAAGATCAAAACATTGATCTTTCACATGGTCAATCCAATCAAAATGTTGGCATTTGACAATCTGAAGTGACTGTGGAAGAGAAGCAAGTGAAGATGAACCATCCTAAAGAAACCCAACACTATGAAACTGGATGGATTTAGAGTCGTCTAGAATGTGAAAGGATAAATCCTTTTCATAATCAAGACCGGTTTTGTTCTTGTTGCCAATAAGTTCTTCCCATGGTCTAATGATGGGCTTAGGAACTGCAAGTTGAACCTTTGCATCTTCCTCTAAATATGCTCCTGAAGTGGCCTCATTGATCTGATTATGTGTTGGTTGTTGATAAGAGTCTATCTCAAACTCAAAAAGAGAATTGTTTTGAACAAGAACCAGTTCAAAGTTGACTCTTCTATTGTAGTTCATCTCACTAGAGCTGAGATTCGAGCTAGGGAAATTCATTTTCTCCTATGGATCTTCTAAATAGGCTTGAATATCAATTAATTTGGCTTTGTAGATTTTGACTGTACTGTCAAAAGTAGAATGTAACAGAGTATTTAGCAACTCCAATACCCTATTAATTTGAGTCATTTCGTAACAATTGAAATTTGAAGCTCAAAAAATGAAAGGTGTCAGTTTCAAAATATGTACCCTTTTACAACTCAAATTGACATTAAATTTTGAGAAAGCCCTTTCCAAGCATTATTATAGAGGTCCAGTCTCCATTAGTGCATTTGGTGACACCCACAACTTGCAAATATCCAACATGCTCCCTCCGGTACTGGGATAGCTCTCAATCACATGTGAACATGAACATGCATTAAAGATGTTAGTGACAAAAGGTTTTTAGTTGATCTGTTATTCTGGGTGGTGGACAATTATACACCAGCAAATTATTTACTCATAGTTGGTTATTGAAGAAACCCAAAAACAATAAAAAGATTTCACCTAGAAATTGAGTTGAAGTATATCAGAATTCCTGCATTAACAAAATGTAACTCTCATCTATTGTTCCATTAACAGTGTTGTCTGAAGTCTATCCCTTTCATTTCTCAATTCCTTACAAAGAATTTCCAACTGTAAGAGTTCTTCAATGTGAAAACCAATATCGAAAGACCCCCTAGACTTCAATTTCTTTGACATTGCAGACTACTCTTCAATCTAATCTCATGCTTCTTCTTACGCGCTTGATTAACAACCACCAATGAGTTAACACTTCCATGGATGGTATGAAAAGTGGTCCACTTTTAAGATTGTATTTGGAAACCTGATTTATAGATGGTTGTATGGGGTAATCAACGAAAACATTATTTTTCCTCACACTACATCAAGTCTTTGTAGTTCCTCTTCGCTCCCACCAGATAAACAACGATCAAAATAAGAAGAAAAACACAACAACAAGAACCATAACCTGCATGTTGTCTTTAGTTTGGATCATGCAGAGCTCCACATCCCTTGTACGCATCTCTCAAGTGATGCAAGGGTAGCTCGCATTGGGGAACTCCTTCAATGTTCCTCTACAGTCTAATGAAACCTATGTTACCGGATCCGGCACAGGGATGTCCACAATCCACAGATCCGCGAACCTGGATCTGGATCCGCCTGGATCTATGAAAAGTACAGCAATGTGGTGGATCCATACTTGCAGGAAACAGATCATATGCTAAGGAAACGGATCCTGCAGATTTCAAGAGGAATTCTGTGGAATTTCCTCTGCGGTTGCCAAAAGTAAATCTACCACTTCTTCACACCAACCCCCAAATAGATTCAACAGCCTCTCATTTTTATCTGCCACACACAACAATTAGACTTGCTTATTTTCCAACAAAAATGTTCTTGTTTTTCCCTCTGCTAAAAGAAAGGGAGCTCAGGATCCTTTTCTTCTATGTTGAAGTTTTGTAAAACAAATTATATTAACTGTCGGTATCAAATTTGTATACAATTCAAGTCTATTGAGAAGTTGGATATATATGGGCTTGATGCTTATAGACTCCCATTTATAATATACAAAAAGTCTATAAACTAAGATTTTAAACATAAATCTTAGTTACAGTTATAAATTAAACTAATGTTTAAAATCGTATAAATTTTATATAAGCCCTTGGTGATCAACAGAAGGTACTCCCACTTATATAAAAAATAATAATTCTTTTTAATTTTTTATTTTGTGTATTGATAATAAATTTTAATTTGATGAGAATGTAGATCCATTTGAGGATATATAGTTAAACTGTTAAACGTACTGCACATTATGATATTAGTGGAGTGATCATGGATGAGACGCTCATTTACTTACTATTATCATTTATGATATTATCCATTTTGTATGAGGGAGTATGCATCATTTCAATGTTTCAGTCTTCATATTTATAATATATCTAATGGTTTCAGTCCTAAATGTTGTGACTTATAAATGGATTTGATTATTGAACTCAAAGTGTTTTTTAAAAATTTTAAAATATTATTATAATTTTTTCTACTGGACTTATCCTTGCCGTATCCGGATCCTGGATTTTCAAAAATCTAGCGAATCTGGATCCAGATCCGTATCCATATCTGAATCCATATCTGAATCCTGGTAACTTAGAATGAAACCCTTCTCTCCCTAGCTCTTTCCTCAAGAATTCTTCACAATCCAGTAGTCTGTGTCGGACGCTAAGCCTTATCCCATCAGAGTCACACTGTGTTCCAACTAATTCCTCAAGTGCTTGTGAACATACCAAATTCATAAAATTGCAACGCTCGATCCTCTTTATGTATTCCAATTCCTAGCTCTGTGGTGCTGCGTCATTTTCCAAGGAATGTCCGACTGTAAATTTCTACTTTAATTCCCTTTCCCTTGCAATGTATGGATGTGAAATATCTTTCTCCTAGTCAAACTTATGCGTTTTCCCAAACAATGACACCAGTATGCAGATAGGAAAGTTGATGGCCTACAGACAAGCTACACAAAAAAGTTGTAACAATTCTTTCAACAGGCAGTGGTGACAGGGCTCGAGGGACAGAGAAACATTTGAACAGATGTCAAACCAGACAGAGTGAGGTGGCTATTGCTCTGCAGGCAACTAGCAGAGTGACAGTTAGAGGAGTTACACTGAGAGGGGCAGAAGTGCCTAAATTTGGAACATGTGGCTCTAATGGGAAAAGATTGCTGGATAGGCTGAGAGGTAACGTGCCTTTGCTTTGACAAATGCGCAGAAAAGCACAGGTGAGTGTTTCCTGACAAAGGGACAAGTCTGGTTTGCTCTCTGAGCCCAGTGGTACTTTATTAAATCCACATATTATATAGCATGAGTTCGATCAACTACAACTCAACAAAGGGAAAATCAAAAATGATACTCCACAATACTCCAGACAGGCAGGTGTTTTGCAACAGATCTAAAATCCCATGAGTGCCTATTCAATAGGGCCATCATGCATAGTGATGCCGGGAAGCTGAACCATCTCGCACAATCCAATGTTGACTAGAAGGTTCGTTCATATATTTATTGGTGTTCTACTTTAGGAAAAGGTACATCACCAGGCACACAGTAAGTTGGAAAGAAGTAAAGGATCTCCAAGGAAGGGGCCACAAGGCTCATCCTTCTAAACATGTTTCATGGGTAAGAGCATGCACAACTATCACACTACGGCAATTCAAAATAGATGACCATGACCATATTTGTAACTAGCTACAGAAGAATTGGACTAGCTGAATAAAAGAACATTCCATTTTTTTTTAATTCAATGTCAGAAGCAGGATTTATTGAGTTTGCCCCTTATAATTGAGAAACTGAGATTAGCAGTAAAGCAATGCAATTAGTGACCAAATGGCCCATGCATCGAAGTCAACCATAAGCATCCATCAAATGAAAAATTCTACCAAGAATGAATTAAATCAATCAGATGGGAGCCAAAATCAACCAATTGGGAGGACTTACAGCACAAAGTTGAGGCAAATCAAAAGAAATTCAACCTGGAGGTGCATATGGCTTGAAGAATTGGCCCAGCAAAATATAGATTCATTCAAGCAGCGGCTCACAAAATCGAAAGGCCACAAATCTATGGCTCTCACACAATTCAACACTATAAGAAGGCACCAGCTTTGATACCATTGTTGGAATGTGCAAATCAAAATAAAAGATAAGTGTGAATGCTATAATACTCAACTGGTACGCATATTAATACATTGTGTGACCTTTGGTTTTCATCTTCTAAGAGTTCTCTTGGACTTTTCATAATTGTTGGCATTCACTTGAGGCTTTTTGCCTTCCATTCAAGTGAATGAGCCAAGTTTGCATAACCCAAAAGGATTATGCTTCCAACAACATCTATTACAACTTGCCAACAAGGGGCTTTGGCAACTTGAAAGGAATTAGAGTATCAAAAACATTCCTAGTGGAGGAATAATAACATTTTCTATCCATCCATCAAACATAATAATGCAATCAAATTGTCCTTAAGATTGATGATGGTGTTTAAGAACTTTAGTCACCACATGAACAACCTCAACTAACATATTAACCTTTGAACTTTGAAGCCCTAGAAAACAATAGTAACAACATCTATCACAACTTGCCAACAAGAGATTTTGGCAACACTGAAAAGGAATGGAGGAATGGTACCAAAAATTTTCAACAAATTTGATGACATGCCCATGCACATTTTTTCTTCCAACCTTTGCTCTAAAAGCTAGGTTGGGCCCAGGGTTTGGTACAAGGTGTAAAAAAAACTTGCACATTACCACCACCGAGTTTAATGAGGATGAGTAGAAGTAGAACCAATGGGTTTTGTAGCAGAAACGACAATTCAATCCCACTTCCATGAGTCCTAGCCCCATGAGTAATACATTTGTTATATTTTGCTTCAAGCCCTCCAAATGTATTTGAGGACCCACCAGACTCAAACATAGTTGTTTACCTTTTTCTTCATGTTAGTAATGGATTTTTTACATAGTTTTGCTTGATGTTGGAGACCTGTGGATTTGTTTGGGAAAGATTTGATTTTTTGATTGACAATTTATGCAAGATGATGCTTCAATTGATTGACTACCCCATTTATGTTCAGTTTTTTTCCCAAGGAAAACCTCACAAGAAACCCTTCAAGTACCCCCCATGATCCATGGGGTTATGAAGCCTAACCTCGAGGGAATCAGAAGGGTCAAATCTGTTGTAAAAATTCTTAGATCTAACAATCTCTAGAATCTTACTGCAACGAACTGAATCTACTTCACCTAGATTGTAAATTAATTATTACATTATGAACTTATTTCAGAGTTCTTCTTGAAATATTGAAGTAAATTACTGAAGTAGCCTACACCAAATTAAATATGATTCTGAAACATAGAAACTGAGCAAGGAAATACAAACACATAGGACACCGTTATTTTTGGACAAATGTCCCCGGAAAACCCAATGCAGGAAAACCAGTGCAGCAGCTCTAAGGGTTTTATTATTATGCAAGAGAAAATCTTAGTACAATTCTAGGATGTTCAACTAGCAATCCGATACAGAGATAATATTGGACAAAAGGTTGGTGAAATGATCTCACCCTGTCACTGGTAGAATCAATGACTGATCCTACTGAACTGGAGCCTCTGCATCACCCTTTGTGTGGCCTTTGCACAGAATTGCGTCACTCCCGCCAATTTTTACATCACCCCTGCTGGGTATTATGTTGCCCCTCTTCTGAATCCTCTATTGGCTAAGAAAATCAATCTTCTGCCTCCAGGACTCACACCTCGGCTCCCGGCAACTGAAACTCGACTTCCCCTCAAGGACTGCATGGGCCAGCGTCAACCCCTCTCTAGATGTCTTTTTGTCCTCTCTCTGCATCGTACTCTTCGGAACTTCCTTCTTCCGGATTCTCACTGCACCTCTGCAGCAAGAAATCTCCTCAATCAATTTTTCCTCCTGAGAACTTCTCACTTCAAAAAATCGATTTCTTAATCTCTCTTGGTGTATTTTCCAAATGACCCTCAATTCCCTTCTTATATCTTTATGTTGGACAACCAACAGCCTAGATTAACTCCTAATCAAAGGCTCAGATCGTTTTGACTTGATCTTCGTCTTTATCTAGAAGATTCACCCACAGTTAGATTAATACCCATTAATATTTTAATTTTCCTAAGTTTAGACTTAGGAACTCCATTAAAACTATTAATTATGCTAATAAAATCGTTCCTTGGTGGAATTTCCCAAAACGCTTTATGGGTTCTTTGGAATACATGTGCCCAAGCCTCCTTGCAAAATTTGAGGCCTAGGGCACATCCGATGCGATCCCAAATCAACACATGTGACCTCCCCAACTTCAGCATATAGATCTCACATCTAGTTATTGACTGCCTGAGCTAACCCTTTAGGCTTAACTCCCGCATTTATTTTGTTTCCACAAAGACGTCATTTTACTTTGCCCTTACTAAAGCTTTGATAATAATTCTAGGTGAAGTATTTTCCCTCAACATTTTGAAGTGGAATGCAAATGAAAATGTGAAGAAAATAGTGTGCATTGTCTCATTTATTATGAAATCCTCTGTGAATTACAATTGTAAAACAACAATATTTGTATTGTGATTCGTGAAATCTCAATTTCCTATAGTGAAATTCAATTGTGTGATTTCTTATTCATGTTGAAACATTTATTGTGAAAAATTCCATGGTAAAACTGAAAGGTGAACATATTTTTGTATGCACAATTTATGGACCATAAGAGTCTAACACTCGACACTCAAAAGTCATCTTGCTCAAATTTGCTTGACACAAGTCTAAATCTCAAGTTTGAGTCAAACTTGGTTTAGATTCAAACTCTAATCAACTTTCAAACAGATCCAAGCATTAGGGAATCAAACTCAGTTTTAAACAAACTCAACTCAATTGTTTCACCAAGACAAGTCAAACTCGAGAGTCGAGTTGACTCCCATAGGTTTTGTAACATTGGCTCGATTTGATGGATGTCCAAGTCATTGGTTTCAAAGGGTCAGAGCATTGACCTTCGTATTCACATTGACTATTTCTTTCTTACTCACCAACACCATCCTAAGATCTATAACTTTGACCCCTGTTAATCTCACTTGGCTCCCGACTCCATTGTTGTTTTTTTCGATGTGATAAGAATTGCCAACGTCACCAATGAGCAACACAACTTTTAGAGAATGCTAACATGCACTTCATGCATTTATGCTAACATGCACATAAATTGAACAACAATTTAAAGTGACCATTCTTCCTATAAATTTTGTTGTTTACTATATTCTTCATACTTCCAAAGAAATATCTCATTCATAAGTGCCCATGGTGCTACAAAATTTGTTTTTGAGTGCCTAGAGCCATTCGATGGTTGCTTCCTTCAATGTTGTTGAAAACAAGCAATCACTATCGACATCAACAGTACAATCCACACCACGATAAAACACGTCAAACTCAAAAAAATGTGCCGCAAGGTCTTCTTTCTTGGTTCCTTGAAAGATAAGGATGTTAGCAAAAGAGATATATCGTATCCCTTGATCTCAAGGAATTGCACCAATATAGATAGGAAATCTAATTGAATCCCTTCTCTTACTATCAAACCCTGAATAGCATGAGCCATGGTGAATTTTTGGAGATCTAAATTGTTTAAAATTTGCTCTTATTCTTCTTGTACTTCCCCTTCAAAATAGGATTCTTTGAGAATATGTTATGAATATAAAATAACACATATATAGATATAGGAGCGTATGAGTTTAGGGTATAACACAAAATTCAAATCAAATGTAATAATTAAAAGGTACAAACTTAAAGTAAACATTTTATAACATTGGTATTGAAGCCCAACTTCAGCTGATATTGTGGGGACACTACATTGTATTGGAAATCAAAATTTGTGGTGGTTGAAAAATCTAAAGCCTGATATTTACAGAGGTAATTGTACCTTTCCAAACCATACTGCCACCAATTAACCATTGTATCCATCAACACTCGAGTCTATACGGAATATAAAATTAAACACCGACAATGAAAAGAAATGAAGAGCAATTCAGGAAAAACAAGCTAGTAAAAAAGCACGGCAGGAAGAATTCAAGGTTGAAAAAGCTCAAACAGGACAAGGTAGAATTAAAATCACCCACACCCCAATTACATCTACTACTTGTCAATGCCAACATGAAACGCAACCAAAATATTACTCTGCCAATTCACCCACAGCTGCCACCCCAATCCTCCCATCACTACCACAGAGCAACACTAACCCACCAAGGTACAGTCCATCATTAAGGATGAAGGTTAAGTTGATGAGCTTTAATGGAAATGAAAAACAAAGCGTGAAATGGATAAGCAAGGCAAAATAATATTTTGACAAACATAACATTCAAAACAAAGAAAATAAGATCAAAATCTCATCCATGCACCTTCATGGCCCAACATACCACTAGTACATGTGGAAATACTCAATGACATACATCTCATTCAACTAGTGTACATTTAAAGATAAATTATTTAAAAGCTCCTAGGGTATACAAAAAAAAATTGCAAAACTCACCAAGTTACCACAAAAGTAGGATGTTGGAACTTGAAACACATACATAAATGATAAACAATTGTGACAAGAGTGTTCAGGTTATCACAAGACAAATTACTCCAATATTATGTGTCTGGATTAAATCCTCACATAAGGAACGAATTAGTCATGCACAATGTTAAAACCATGGAAAAGGAAAACATAAGGGAAAAATGGCAGAATTAAAACTAAGTAGGTCATGCCAAAAATGACAGTTTATTCAAGTAAAAAATCCTCCGAACAACAAACACCAAAAATTCAAGATATCTCACCCCACAACAACTAGACGGAAGTCAACAAAATATGAAATCTCAAAAGATGAAAGCATGTAAATGTATGAAATGCAGAGAGAAATGGGATACAAGATTTAGATACAATAAAGAAGATGACGCAAGATAACTAAATAGGAAGGCAGCACAAGAAGACAAGTTAGAGATTGGAATTGAAGACATGGATAAATAAGAAGAGAAATCGCCATATAATTGCAAAATTATAAATGAAAAGGAAGTAGAACTATCAGAGTCGGAAAATAAAATCACCTCTGAGCTGAAATAAGAATCTGACAATGATGAAACCACACCAAAAATATCATCAGTATCAATCTCCCACTCTCAATAGAAGAGGAAAGTAGGAAGGAACCCTAGAGTTTTGCTTGCAACCATGATAGTAAAGCTACAAACTAGGACCCTACAACTCGAAGGAATTATAAAAAACCATGATCTTCTGTGACAACCAGAGTGGGATTTGTCTTTCTGAGAATCCTATGTTTCATGATCGCTCCAAGCATATTGATATTAGGTACCACTTTATCCGGGATATGGTATAACAGGGAACAATAAGGCTCCATCATATTGGGACCGATGAGCAAGTCACCAATATTCTTACGAAGCCCCTCAAGAAGGTCAAATTCTTAACCTTCCGTGGACGACTTGGAGTCGTGGAGAGACCCTCTTATGAGGGTCCTATATGAGATGGATAGTGAGCTCTAGGAGCTCCGAGGGGCTTGGGGTACTTCTTGGAGCGATGAGTCACCATAGGGTGACTCACCCTCCCCTAGTGGTGCATTGTGTACAAGGTGAATGGTTCACCTTCCCCTGTGATAACCCATGGTGGCATATGCATAGGCTGTGTGGCTCACCCTCCGCTATGGCATATGAGCAGGATGAATGGTTCACCTTCTCCTGCCGGCACATCCTACCCATGCAGTTTGGGACTCATGGGAAGTACCTCTCATTTGGCCAATGAATAGGGAAATGAGGATAGGGACCATAGTACTATCAATGGACGCATCGTGTACTACCGTACTCCCTATGATGGGATGTTGATATTGATCTGGTATCAATGGAAACTAACTACGGGTCAGTTAAGAGTGGTATGACACACTCTTTTGTTGGAGACTGACTTCGGGTCAGTGGAGAATGGTATGATACATTCTCGATCATTTCTTCTTTCTTCATGGTTCAGCAGAGCAAAGCAGAATAGTGCAATGACAGGGACAGTACAGATTGTCAAACAGTTTCGCAAGAGATGTTCTCCCTAGTTGAGAGGCAGTGTTAAATTTGGCAACTAAGGCCAAACATCACATTTTACAGCTCTTATGAGGCCGCTGATATTCTTCTTGGATTCCTCTTTCCGAGAGGTGTAGGATTGATCTAAAGGTCATCCCATTCTGACATGTACAAATGAAGTTATGAATTTATTTTGATTATGGACAAATTGTCAAGGTCGGTCAGCCATCAAATTAGCCTCCTCCAGCCTTCAACGTTGCATCTAAATACAAGGTGCCTCCTCATTTTGGCATCTCATTCACCTTTCTCTCTCTCATCTTGATTGGGTACAGATTTTTGGGCCTCTCTCTCCACATGTGCGAAGGGAAGACTGTCTTTTCTAGCTGCTGCATTGACCAGATTTGACCGAAATTTCAGGATGCCGAAATTTCAGGAGGCTGACTTCGGTTTTGTGAGGAAGACTTATGTTTGGGCAGGCCGCTGTTCTGGGTACAAAAACTGAGGCAGTTTGAGCCCCGCGTTGACGAATGTTGACTGCCCTAATTCAGGTTGCTGTGTTGACTTTTGTTGACCAGATTTGACTGGTTATTTTCGGACTGTTTTGGGTTGCATTATCTTGCTGTTGGAGGCCGAGTTGACCAAGGTTGACCGAGCTGTTTTGGAGGTCAATTTCAGCCTTGTTGACCAGCATTGACATTCTTGTTAGGGCTTTCTGTTTCTTTTGTTTTGACTGATCAGTTTGGGCAAGTGAATATTGTAAATTGTACTCTTTCTGCTGAACTTTTGAAGAATTATATGAAGAATTGATCAAGGGTTTCCCCACATTGGAGTTTGTCCCTGGCTGGTGCCATATCTTGTGTCCTCTTGTGTTGGCTTGTCTTCTACTGTTATTGTTTATGTTTTATCTGCACTTTACTATCATGTTGATGTGATTGCTATACTGGATATGATAGAAGAATGAAGTAAAATTGCTCTAAGCATAGAACATACCATTGTTATCCTAAAATTAACAACTTAGGAATCAATTGCAAGAAAATTTGAAATGGATTTGTACTCTAGATTTCTGTTAGCCTAGATATAAGAACAAAAGATTATACATACCTTTGAGGGTTGATATTTTAACCTTGCTTCCTTGAATATGGTGCCAAATCATAATTTCTTCAGGCTGCTCGTAACATTACTAGGATACCATATGCTGCTAAAATAAAGTGCTTCAGGGACTTGGTTGTCACAGAGAAGTAGTGCTTCAAGTTTCATTATCTTCCACAGGCATGTGTAGCCTTGGACTGTCACCTAGCCACAAAGTCTTAATTCGGCCTTGAAAGAAATGTGCCTCAGAAAAATACAATCCTTTGTCACAACTCTGTCATAAATTATGTCTCCAGGTTTGCAGATGACTTCCACAAGTTCGGATTTCCACAAAAATAGAACAGAGATACCACAACTTTCAGATGCCATGTAGAGATAATTCGGATGTTTTTTGTTATGTAGACTTTGCAAATTGTCACTGTTAATGCTCTTCACCACAGGGATTCTTTACTTTACCATCATCTTTTATCTGGAGCAATTTTCACACAAACTTCAGACTTATCTTAAATGACTTCAGACCATTCAGGACTTCAGACTTGTATCTTAGCTTCAATAACCTTTTAGATGACCCTTCGTTGGATCATAGAGGTTTTTATAATTAGTGTGAAGGAGCTCGAACCATCAATATTTGGATTATCAAAATAAGTCAGACCTTGTCCTCAATAAATCTCACTTCTCAGGAATTTGATCTTCTTGTACACAGGAATTTTTGAGCTTCTTTTACAGAGATGAACAAAGAATTTGGTTTCCAAGGTTCATAGAAGTTTGTTCTACTAGTCCAGAAAGAAATTCCCCTTTTTGATTCAGTTGTTCTTCAACTTGTTCAAACTAGCTCTGATACCATGTTGGAAATTCGATTAAAATAGAATTTTTAATCATGATAATTACTTGTGACAGTTTATTTATGTTTTTCCATTTAGCAATTACTTCAACTTCATCAAGCAATTATACAAACACAAAGCACAAAAGACAAGGAACACCAGAAATTAGGCCCGAGGCCAGGGAAAAACCCACAAAGGGAAAACCCATCAATCCTTTCCTTATATATTCTTCATCAACAAGAGAAATCCAAGTCATAGACAAACTGACCAGACCAATCACCAAATGCCAAGTCAAACCTCCAACATGTCAAGATAAGATGCCTTCAAATATTGTCCATAAGGAGATCTTCAATGAGGTCTATCACAGGTTTTCATGAGGGTTGAAGATCACTAACTGTCTTAGTCATGGAACTTGAATATCATCGCTGAAAAATGAACCTCAGCCAGCTCGCATTCTACAGGAATAGGTGCCACAGATCAGCTCGCATTCCTCAGAAGTGCATGCCACAAATCAGCTTGCATTCCTCAGAAGTAAGTGCCACAGATCAGCTCACATTATCATCACAGGAAAAGCCTTTCTGAAATCTGCATTACTATATACCTCTGAAACTCGTTCTCAGACCTCAGGAAACTCAAATGTCATATCACTGTTTTAGCCTTAGAAAAACTCAGATATTTAAGAACTTGCCTCAGATTCATGTCACAGACCCGAATTATTATACCATGGAAGAGATCCGAAATTGATGTCAAATGATGAAGGATTTGTGCCAATAAATAGTTGTTTGACCTTATGAAGAGACACGTCCTATGGGCTAGCCGACTTGTCCATCTAAAAGGCCAACTTGGCAACTTGGACAAACAAAATGACATTTACAGAAATTCAAATTTTACTTCTTTTCATAAGGTCATGAAGAACATGGTTGACAATTAAAATAATTTTTCTTCTTTTTGCTTTTACATAAAATACATATTGACACAAGTACAATTATAATTATGAAGACCAGAACACAGCATTTAGATGCAGAACATCTCGTCAAACAGGACATCTACAAAACACGTGCCCTGAAACCAAGAAGGAATCGCGAAGAAGGAAGAAGACGTGTAAGCAGCCCAAAGGATGGCAATTTCCCCCAAATGAACCAGATGAGGAAGACGACAATGAGAAGACTCCCATTCCCACTCAGAACACTCAAGAGAAAGAAGAAAAGGAGAAATCAATACAAGAACAAACCGATCTACAGGTCACTTCAACACAACTAGCAAGGATACCTGAAGCAAAGGATACTAGCGGCTTCAAACTGCCACATGCATCAGAAAATTCTGATTCAGACAAGGAAACTCCAAGATCAGAAGGACAGCAGCTCGCCATTGTATCTGCGCGGCCATCTCAAGGAGAATGGTGAAAGGCGGAAAAGAAGAAATGGAGAAAAGTTTAACTCTTTCTTCTCATGATTGGTTATATTGTATTGAACTCATGATCATCAGTCTCTGACTAGATGATGGAATGCTATCAAGCATCTGCTATGTGTAATTCTGTTTTAACTTTTCACTAATAAAATTACAATTTTTCCTTTGGAAAAAAATTACAATTATGAAGACTGACCATAGCTACACACTTCAACACCTGTTTTTGACATCAATGGCAACAGTATTTCCAACAATCTCCCCCTCACTTTGACATCAACGAAAAAACAATATTCCCAATGACACTCATAAACAGCCCAATGACCCTCATACATGATGTGGATGCAATTTCATCTTCCAATAAATGGCGCTCACTAAAACACAACTCTCAATCTTAGCAGATATTCATAATCAGACTCTCAATAGCCACCAAAAACCTAATACTTCTCCCTAAAGACAATCTTTAGCTCAAATCACTTCAAAATGAACCTTAGAGTACAAAGGGCATATTACTCACATGTTAATCACAAAGGGCATATTACTCTAATAACACATATTAAGAAAAAAACATTAACAAGTTCTAATATCACGTCAGTTGGATTTATCTTGGGTGGTTGGGAGGAATGATTGTTATCCTCCCCACCCAGGTTCAATTCTCATAAGTGACATGTTGAGCTTATATCGAGTATATTGTTGTAATTGCTTCAAACCTTGTTGTAAAGTGGCCTTGAGCCATAAAGAATGTCTTATCCTTACCTACAATTTGGAGGGTCGGGTGATTCGTTACATGTAAAAAAAAAATGTTCTAATATCATCTAGATTAATATCAATACTATAACATAGATCAGCATAGTTTATGTATGAAATAGAAATAACAATACATATTTGAGCAGAAACATGTAACAATAATTAAACACAAATAGCATGAAAGCATCCACACTTAAGGACAAAGCCATACTCAATATTCTCTTCCAACACAAATTTGCCCAAATAGCATAACATGTATCATCTTGACCTTTATCCTTCACAATTCTAAAGCTATTCTTCAAAGTATCTAAACAAGGAGATCTAAACCCCTTAACAATCCTACATTGGCCACAAGGGGCTAGGTGATCTAAACAGGAGTGCCTTAGAAAAGTTAGAAAAACCAACTCTAGTTGCAATAAGTCTAGCTTAACATACACAATCGCGATTTACTTATCTAACTCAAACCTAATTAAACATTCGTATATAATTTTGGTGTGATAATATTGAACAGCAAGTCAATTCCAACTTTTATTAATTGAATAAAAGCTTGCAAGAGAAGAACATGAAAATGGATACAAACAACAACAAATCAACCCCTTTACAATCCCAGGGAGAAGTATAAATAATCTAGCTAAAGGAATACAAACACTTTTTCTTCCATATGTTCATATTCTCTAAATTATTTGCTGTACCAAAATATATGCTTGTGACACTCGGTCACAATACTTAAACTATGCAACAACTAATATTTTGCTGTACCAAAATATATGCTTGTGACACTCGGTCACAATACTTAAACTATGCAACAACTAATATTAGGACGTCTGTGATAAGTTACCAATTGCTACTCTAACCCTTGTCAAAAGTTGACCATCACAATGTGGATCCTACATGGAAGTTGTTGCAGCATTTTGTACCTCTAATACATTGACCAAATATGTCTGCTTATACCTCATCAAACTCTATCTGAACCTCTTATTAGAATGACTCCAATTATGTACTTAGTCTATCTCTAACTCCTTTCAAGACCACTAGAATACCTTAGAGTTTGGCTCTAGCTCTGCTTCTATGGCATTTGGTACAGTCTCATGGTCCTTGTTAGGTCTCCTTGGACAATTTTACCGATCGTAAATCTATCGACTTGTGCCATACCCTACCAACTTATGTTAGCCTCAGGTAAAATCTTGAGAATGTGCATTCATTATTGACCAAGGTCAACAATCTTCCACCTATCAAAGCATTCCTTAAGTGGTCACCAAACCTTAACAAAAATGCCCTTCACATGAAGCAAATTAACTAACCAATTGCAAGTGCACAATGGCTTGTGAACATTTCTTGCAATAATTTGAAAATGTCAGTCAGTGGTTCACCATCTAATATGCACTTACTGCAAAGTGGTTAATTTGATCTCTTCTAGCATCACTATGTTAGAATTGTGTGGAAAATTTACCAAGTAGGAACATATTTAGGCAATGACAATTAAGAAAAAGTAACGGACAACCCCCAAAAAGGAGGAAAAGAAGCAAATCTAAGGATAGCAATGTTTAGAAGAAGGTCATGGCCACAATCAAAGAACTCCATTTGAGACTCTCTCTTTACATGGATATATGTTTCAGTTGCAAAAGCTAGTTGAATCCCAACCAATGACAGTACTACCTCCTCCTGAAGCACTTCTTGGAAGAACAGAATCTGCAACATCCTTAATTAAGGAATCATTTTGAAAAGGTATTTGGGTTTCACCAACAAGAATTGGGCCTAAGCAATTCACGAGATAAGAAACTAGAAAACACTCCCAATCTGCATATATTATGCATATAGATTGATTAGTTAAAAATGTATTAATGCACGGCCAAGATGGGAATGGGAACTATAACTGGTCAGATTGCTGGTAGGATATGCCATGGGCCACTACTTCAGCATAGGAGAGTGTCCTGCCATTTGTTTCTTTTGATAATCTCAAGATAGGTATGTGAAGCATTCATTTACTTAGCATCATCACCCATGACTCTGGTGTGGATGCCTAGGTGGCAACTTGAGGATGTGAATGAGGTTTGGGATATTGCTAACTTGCTCAAGCTATGTGTCAACTCTTGGCCAGATGAAAGTCAACTGGAAGCAGGTTTTGCCACAAATCAACATGGAGAAAAGACCTTTCCAGCTTTGCATCTTGAACTAGGTAAAAGGGGATTTTGTGAGATATCAAAATGTAAGCCCCTCCTTAGCAAACAAAGGATTTAAGAAATACCCTCAGTTACTTAAGAAATACCCTCAGTTACTTGAACATCAACACAGGAACTGACCATAACTGCAGGAGTGTCACTTGAAATTTTGCAGATTGGAATCTTGATTTAAAATTTGAAAATTGTTCTTGGATGTTAAGATGCCCTGGCATAATGGGTCTCGTTGAAGTGTGTGTTAAGACCTTAGATAGTGTGAATGAGCTTAAAATCTTGTTGGTCTCATTCTTGTTTGCAAAACATGCATTTCAGGAAACTTCTTCATGGACCGGTAAATATTGGAATCCACGCAAAATATGCAAAACGACTAAAAAATGAAGTGAGGATTTTCTACCCTTCAGATAATTCTTGAAGTTGTGGGCACAATTCGTTGTCTCTTAATTCTATAATTGCTGAAGAAGTCGTAGTTACTCCCTGGTGTGCAACCATTATTAGGGACTGCAGTCTCTTAATTGATGCTTGGGTCTTATCCATCTTTATCGCATTTTCCCCTTTGACTTCTTGACTCTGCAGCAATTTCAATTTTTTCTCCTGTTCGATCTTTCTAGCCTCTTCATTCTGCAGATATAACAAAGCAATGCATGACTTCAGATAGGTCTAGCAGCTAGAAAAGCTCGACCGATGCAACAGCATCAAAAAACTAAAAAAAGAAATTCTCAATTCTGAAAAGGTGCATGAGTTACGGAATGTTCGTCAATGAGATTTAGAAAACTTTCAATCTTATGCTTCTTTCATAAAAGAATTGAGTTATACTAAACCTTTCTGTCCCTTTTAATATGGAAAAAAATCCTAAAACGGAGAACTCTATCATGGAAAGCATACAAATAATTCCAGAGCCACACAACTCATCTGAAAAAACCCATCAATAAAGAATCTTCTGGGCATTCGGACGCTGCATTATAACTTGCAGGCAATGCATACAACTCATAAAAAGTCGAAAACTTGAATAGAACAAGAGATGGGAGAAACTACCTTGACTTCCTCATAGAGCTTCTTCTCCCATGCAAGAAGCCTCTCCAAAGTGGAGCAATGGCTGCCATGTTTACTAGATGAACTCATTTTACCGGGTTCCAGAGAATATCGGATGGCAAGAGGTGGCTTTGAAGACCATGTCCACGATAAGGCATTGAATACATTGGGAGAATGGTAAAGGTTCTCTGTTTCAGAAACCCACTAAAAATCAGATGAGAATTCGTCAAAAATAAAACACCCATGAAGAGAGACTAAATATACCCATATAACAAACTACTAAAATGCCCATGCTACATTACAAAGCCAAATGTTGGGTTGAGACTTGAGCACCCACTGCCAAAAACATCAATAAAAAGTAATGCCACACAGTTTCAGTAGGTTTAAAGTTTGAACAAATAGTAGACATATTTCTTAAAGAAAGGAAAATATATTGTAGTGAAAACACGAAAAGAGGGTGAGGTTGCCAATAAGGTGTTGATTCACTTGGGAGGTCGACCGGAGTATTAAGCTATCACCAGGTTCCATTACTGCAGTGATCTGCCCCCCCAAAAGGCATAAGTTCCGAATGAATGGCCAGTTGAGAGTTTTTGGTGATATTGATGGTATAGTTTAAGCAAGAGAGGCAAGGTGCTCCAAATGGCATAAATTTCAAAAGAACAAGGCCAGGGGCAAATTTTAGGTGATTTTGGTGGAATGGTTTTACTAAGAGAAGCAAGGTGCCCCAAATGGCATAATTTTCAAGGCCAGATGCAAGTTTTAGGTGATTTCAACGAAATAGTTTCGCTAAGAGAAGGAAGGTGCTCTAAAGCTCGGTGAGTGGTGGGGCTTGGGGTATCCATCAAGTGTGCATCAAATATGGACACTAGCACTTACCCATCTAAACCAGGTCTGATATGCGCCTTAAGTTTGTGATGCTTGAGGGTGTATATCTCAATTTCAACACATGGTCTATGCATTAAATATTGGAAATCGATATATGCAACCCAAATTTGACCCGGCATTAGATGGGTCTGCTAACTAGTCCTCGGACCTGGCACCAAAAAGCTTAAGGAAGTCCGCTGTGCGGCCGTTCTGGGCATGTCTCTGAAAGCACTTCCAAAACTTTAGGACCAAAAAAGGGAAAAAGGGTGAAATAGAGGTCATACATACTTCTGGTTTCAAATTCATTCTGTGCCCTGTTGGTTTCTAGGATGCCTGACACCTCCTTCCCAGCAGCAGAGGCCTTGACAAAGTACTCATCCAGGTTCTTCATGATCTCCTCAAGACGCCGTCTTGCAACCGTCATCTGCATTTCGATGGTGTCTTTAGTATACCAGCTGGTGACTGAAGACACATCGTCCGTGTACTCTCGCCCAGGAGACTTACCTCCTGCTGCTCTGCTGCTACCTTCCACCTCATGCTGAATGCCTGATTCCTCCTGTTCCTCCTCGGAATCAGTGGAATTATCATCCATTGGATCTTCCCGCTGATAGTACTCCTCCTGCTTTATCTTCTTACGTTCATGCCCATGGATCCCGGGTGAAGAAGAGGGGTAGAAGGGCTCCCACGCATTCCAGGCAGAGCCCTGATAAATATAGGAAGGCGTGCCTGAATACTGTGACGAAGCCCACTGGTCGTCAGGAGTTCGATCCTCAGGAAGGATCGGATTAGCAGGAGGAGGAGGAGGCGGAGGAGGAGGAGACCAAACATAGCTAATGTCTGAAGTAGACCTACTGAGGGGATTGTGCTTGGATGGCATACGAAAGCTCTCCATGCTGGGACTCACGGAGGGGCTGCTAGGCACCAATGGCGGCGGCGGAGGCGGAGGAGGAGGATGGAATTTCATGGGATGGCGATGAGATGCTGTTAATGGGGTCGCTGGCATTGGTGTGGCCGCTTCTTCAATAGCATTGCCATTCATAGCACTGGATTCCCCCTCCGCAAATTGTACCAGAGCATTCCCTGTGTTTTGCAGAGCCCTCAAATAAGCAATGTGGGCTGCAGCAAAATTGTGCCTGGAATTCACTGCCTGCTTCATTAGCCTCCTCCTGTCCCTGCATCTTTTCACTAATTCTTCATTCTCCACCTTGGACGACACACACCCCATCTTCCCAATGACAATAAACACAAACCCACAAAAATTCACTCCTTTTTCCCTTCCCCCTCCCCCTCACACCCAAATAAAAACTTTTACTCAACATTCACAGAGCTGCAGACAGTCACAGCAGACGAATCATCCTCATAACACCATTGCTCTCCTCATTCTCATTGCTGTGATCCTGTTGTTGTGCTAATCAATCAACCCTCCAGAAACCCATCAGCCTCCCACAATGAGATATTCACATATACCTACATCGACGATATGTATACTCATTGAATATCCCTCTTCTGCCTGATTGATTGGTGATGGCTTTTTCATCTTTAACTTTAACCACATGATATCCCCATACAGCAATCACACTCAGATACAGTAACTACCAAACTACACATACCTCCTCCCTCCAAATGGCCTCAAATACACACACCCCATTACTAATGCCTCTCATACTCTCCACTACACCAGTGCTTCCCATCTATCGTTCAAGACACACAGACCTAATTGCATTTTTTATGGTGTTCAACCTCATGACCATCACCTGTAGATAAATTCAGAGCTTCCTAACTGTAATGTAACTCTGCCTGTCTTTTTCTCAGACTGTATATATTAATCTGTTATACAGACAAGGCCTACTTTAGCGGTTTGAACGTGACGAACTATTAAGACCCCATTGGCGAAATAACAGGAAATTAAAATCCCCGACCCGACGGTTTGAACGTAATAAAAAAATCGTATTCTACACGTTATACGTTTTGACTCTCTTTTAGCATATTTTCTGATCGCTTTTAGAAATGTAATTTTATTTTCAATTGTTAAATTTGTACGATTTAGATATTGAAAAGGGTTTTTAAAAGCTTTAATCTATATGTGCTATTTTTTAATGAGGGTTTTCTCATAAATTTTCTAGTTTAACTAGTCTTTAATTTGTTTAAAACTAGGTAGTTGAAATCATAAGTTTGTGGTGTAAATTTTTTACAAGGATTTTTCAGGATATTAAATTTATATATTAAACTCAAAAATATCTTAAAATACGCAATTTCTATATTTAGTTGAAACTTATTTTAAATAAGATAAATTAAAATTTAACTCAAAAAAATAATCATCAGATTTCAACTAAACTCTTCATAATAATAATATAATAAAAAATAATAATAATAATAATAATAATAAAAAAAAAAAAAAATTGAAACATATTATATTTAAACAACATTTTAAAATGCTAAATTTATTTTTTATATTACAAATTATTATTTAAAATAATAAACATTTAATTTCTTCAAAACAATAACTATAACCAAAACCAAAAAAGAATTGGCCCAATTTCAACTAAAATCTTCCAAACATTTTATATTTGGACCATCTTTTTCTTTAAATGCTAAATCTGTTTTTATATTAAAAAATATTATTTAAAATTTTAATTTAAATCATAAATGAGTAATTTTTTGTTAAATATATATATTATCAAATTACTGTATAAAAAATCAAAAATTTATATTTTAAAAAATACATTTATTAAAAATTGAGACTCCAAAAACACTTCTATGTCGAAAATACTTTTCTAATAAATGAATAGAAATTTCGTAGAAGATGGAAGAGAACAAATTATTTTTCATTTTCTCCGGTCGTCACATATCTAACCAATCATATTTAATACACAAATCTGAAGCATCAAAATTTTTAAAAAGTATTATTTTTCGATTCTGTCGGGTTCGATCTCACAACGTGTATGAAAATTAATCGAAGATAACGACAATTAAATTGGTCTCTTTCACTCGGTCCTCGGGAGGGGTCGGCTCAGTTTTCTTTTGTGCAAATAAATGTTTATTAATTTATTATTTCTATAACGCTCACTTTCTATGTTTTTTCCTTAATTTTTCCCCGCCCCACCTTTTCATGATGTGGAAGAAAGACTTTTGGTCTCTCCTAGGAGGGCCCATATATTTGGGCCGTCTTAAAACACCTTGTGGAAAAGATTGTGGTCCTAACCTTCAATGTGGCCCCCAATCTCTTTGCCCTTGTCATGGTTATTGGGTGGCATTCATGAGATTAAGAGATAGAGTTTAATGTTAGTAAGTTTAAGTGGTATTTATAAGATTAAGAAATCAAGTTTAATGTTGGTAAGTTTATCTAACTTTTCATCGTTTATCACTTTCCTCGAGTTGTTATTCCAATTTATTTTATTATTTTTTATTGTTATTATTTTAATAATTTTATTGAGGAAAAATTATAAATTTAATTTTGGCTCTCATTTTAATCTCTTTACCTTTATTATAGTTAATTAACTAGTCTTCATAATCTATAGGATTAAGAACTTAAGTTAAGTTTATTGTTAGCAAGATTCTCTAATTATAAGAAGAATTTCGGTGTAAATCACATATAGAAAAAACCTTTCTCGACGCGTTTCGAACACATGATATCTCAGACCAACTAGTGTGGTTCATCGTCAGGACAAACTTGTCCTGACGATGAACCACACTAGTTGGTTCGAAACGCGTCGACAAAGGTCTTTCTATATGTGATTTACGCCGAAATTCTTCTTATAACTATGATGGATCACATAAGCCTCAATTCTAAGATTCTCTAATCTTTTGTATATGTTACTTTTCTCTTATCGTTATTACACCCTTCCATCATTGTGTGTTTTCTCTTTTATCTTCTACTTCAACACTTTTAATTTTTCATTTTCCAATTGTTATCATTCACAATAGTTTTCTTTGAAGAATATTGTAGTCCTAACCTTGATTGTGGCCCCAACTTATTTACCTTTATTATGATTATTTCAATGGTCTTCATAATCCATAAGATTAAGATATTATATTTATATGATTACGAGTTCAAGTTGAAAGTTGATAAGTTTATGTAACCTTTTGCTCCTGTCACTTTTCTCTTGTTGGTATTCCATCCTTCCATTATTTTGGGCTTTCTCTTTGTCCTTTATTTTAATGCTTTTTATTTTTTCTTTATCTTTGTCATCATTTTCAATACCTTTTTTTTGGAGAACACTATGAATAATCTTGACTATGGCCTTTATCGTCATTTTTAATACTTTTGTTGTGAGAAATCTATGAACAATCTTGACTATGGCCTTAACGTATGTACCCTTATGGTGGTTGGTTAAGTGATCTTCGTAATCCATAGGATTATGAGCTTAAGTTTAATGTTAGCAATATTCTGTAATCATTTGCCTATGTTGCCTTTTGTCTTATTGTTACTGCACTCTTCTAACATTTTGGGTTTTCTCTTTATCCCCTACTTCAACACTTTTCATTTTTCCTTTGTAATTGTTACCATTCTCAGTAGCTTTCTTTGGAGAAGATTGTGGTCGTAACCTTGACTGTGGCCCCAACCTACTTACCCTTGTCATGGTTATTTCAATGGTCTTCATAATCTATAAGATTAAGTTAGATATTGTTATTTCTCTAAGCCTTTGCACCTATCACCTTTCTCTTGTTGTTACTCTACTCTCCCACCACTTTCGGTTTTCTCTTTGTCCCCTCCAGCAACACTTTTCATTTTTCATTTACCATTGTCATCACTCTAAATAGCTTCCTTTTAAGTCATGAGATGCAAGGAATCTCTCAATACTTCATGTCTTAGTGGGCATTCAACCAATGCTCCAAAAAGCCTTGAAGTGTATCATATCTATTTAGTTTATCTTGTTAGTAATTGTCATTAATAAAAAATAGTAGTATTTCATTTTAAGGTCATGATTTAGTGAGACATTACATTGATGTATGATGCTCTCGTAGATGTACCAAATACATTGGCACTAGAAGGGTGTTTAATGGATACCATCTTAAGGATATTCATTGAGGAATTTAGATTGAACTCATTCCATTCTCATAAATGGCACATTGGTTATTTAGAGGGAAAATGACCATGTTGGCATGTCATGGCTTTATTGAAAAGCTAGACACCTCTCTCTTGAAACATCTTAGTCCCAAATTAAATCACAGGTTTCAAATATATATGTTTTACAAATTGTTGCATTTATTAAAGAAGTTGTACAGTTCCCTTCATAACATTCTTTTTGCTTAAAGAGAAAAAGATTGGACTCATTCCAACTATTAAATTAAATGGGTCCAATGTTATTATTACACCTACCAACACAAAGCACATGCCATGAAACATGTGTGGATGGTAGGGATTAGCATATGTACTTAGTATGTTACATTTATTTGTATTGTAGGAGATTATCATTGTGGTTTGATGTGATGAAGCCTTTTGATTTCCTATTACAATTGAGTAGCTGAGATCATATGTCTAACCATTTGTATTATTGTGCTTAGTTGCTAGTTTTTAGGATCTTGTTGGGATTTTCTCTTTTAATTTTTTGAGTTAGTTCTCTTGTTGTAAAGTTATATAAGCTTGTGTTTGCTAATGAAATTGCAATTAGATATTGTATTTTGCACCTTGCGTGTTGAACTCTACTTATGAGTAGGATTTCCCACATCATTAGTACCAAAGATTTACTCTCATTTGGCTCTGATGGGACAAAGTTTGATTTCTGAAATTTCAATTACAAATCTTTGTCTCGCCAAATTCGTGAAGGATTCATTGCTTCCTACCTTGTCATTGGGCAAGGTCAATGTCTACATTATGTTGGTTTGACGCCAACTACAACAACACTTTCCCTCTCTCCTAAAAGCATTGGAGGACAAAAAATGATAGTAGAAATGATAGGGATTAACATGTATACCCTTTTTTTTAGGATGCAATGTTTTCGAAAAAACCTTAGGTACTTTCCCTTATTTTTAGGATGGTACCCAAGGTAAACCCTAGATCCTTTAAGGCATAATGTCATGTTAATAATAAGACTCAAAGCTATTACAAAAATATATTCATTATGAGCTCAACATGTCACTTACAAAAATATAACCTAGGAAAGGAGGATAACGCACCATCCCTCAACCACTCAAGTTAGACCCAGATGATTATGTATGTACTTAGTATATTATAATAATATTTGTATTGTATGAAATTATTATTGTGATATATTGTGACAAAGCCTTTTTGTTTTGCTATTCTCATGAAGCGGAGTAGTTGAGATCACATTTCTAATTATCTCTATTAATGTGCTCCATTGCTACTTTTTAGGATTTTGTTGAGATTTTCTCTCTTAATTTGTTAAGTAAACTCTCTTGTTGTAAAGCTACATGGGCATATGTTTGCTAATGAAAATTTAGTTAAATATTGTATTTCACACTTTGTTTGTTGAACTCTACTCATGAGTGAGATTTCTCAGGATAGTAAAGGATATGATGTGTAATATAAGTAGTTAAATTAAAATAAGAAAAATATGGCATTTTATAGATAAAAAAAATAAGAAGAGATTTTCTTATCATAATTTTTTACACTAAAATTTACTTGAAAAAATAAATTCAAGATTAAGAAAATTTTACAATCTTCATTATTTAAAAACTAAATCATTTATATATAGGGGAGAGATTCCTATTCTTGTGCAGGGACCAGTAGTTGATATAATACTGGTCCCACCAAACCACCAGTGATTAAGACTTTTGAAACCAAAATTTAAACAGAAATAAATAACATTATGTTTAAATAAGTTTTAAATTATGTCCAAAAATCACCCATATATTGACTGGGCCCACAACTGTCCATAAATAGTATTTAACTATTTAATATTGCAAAACATATTGACCCAAGTAGAAAACAGCTAGAGCCATAAAGGCTTCCAAACTGGTCTATTCTAGAAGTACAAAACAGCAGTCACTTCAACCCCCACTCATCAGAACTGCAACTTTGCATCCCAAATAAATATGCCTACCTGCACATAACAAAAGGAATGTATGTCAGCCATAACTGTTGTGTTGTTCAACAACTAAA
>APFE030720590.1:54104-64351 GCA_000404065.3 Pinus taeda | reverse complement strand
CGGGGCGCTGCCCCAAACCCCGTAGAGGGGGGCTACCCGCCCCCCTCAAACCCCCCGGACAGGGTGGGCTGCCGACCCCCCTGTGAACCCCCCGCTGCGCAATCGGTGCAACGAAGGGGGGGCTCCGCCCCCCCTCTAACCCCCGGTTCACTACGTAGGTTAGTCGTGCAAAGAATATAACACAACCCAACACGTCTTTGTTACACAGCCCTGAACCCTTCCCTGGAAACCCTAACAGCTCTCAGAACCTCTCAGGAGTCCCTCAATCTTCCGCTCCCCTCGGCCCTGAGGATCCATCTAACCTTGGAAGCAACTTGGACATGAGGGTGCATCTATCGGAGGAGGTGAGGCCCTCGAAGAAGGCTAAGTGCTTCAGATCGAAGATAGATGACGTCATCCTGAGGTTGGAGGAAGATATACAGTTGGAGGAATCTATGGATATCGCGGATAGTGTCCTGGTCGGAAGGATTCATGGTCAGAACTACTCAACAGAAAGACTAAAGGCATGGGTGTCTGAGGTTTGGGGCCATCGACTTGTAGATCTACCCACCATACAAACATTTGTGCGGGGCTGGTTTGCCTTCAGGTTTGCTCGGTCGGACCATAAAAACTAGGTACTATCCTCATACTGGCATTTTGACCAAGCTCTGGTCCACCTAAAGCAATGGTCATTTCTTTTTGATCCAGAATTTGAACAGCTGGGGATAGGACCAATCTAGGTCAGGTTGCCAGGGCTTCCCCCACATTTCTGGTCGGAAGAGATTTTTAAGAGAATTGGGAACTCGCTCGGTTCATATATGGGCTCGGATAAAGCATACCTTGTCACACAGAAGATGTCTTATGCACGCATTCTGGTACATATGGATACACGAGGGGGCCTGTAAGAGTTTATTACTATCCAGTGGAGGAAATTTACTAGAAAGCAAATTTTGGACTATGAAGGTGTGCCCTATAGGTGTCGACGCTCCCATAGGTTGACCATGTATACAGACACTGTCCCCTGAACACAAAAAGGGGACAGAGGATAAGGGAAAATGAGCAGTATAATGTGACCCCTTCAGAGTCAACTCAGTAAGCGTAGCCGTCAGTGGAACAACTGATTCAAGATGCAGCCGAGGGAATCGAAGAAGCTGACCTGGGTCCCAGTAAGAAGCGGGGAAATGCTCCACTCAGGCCACCCTCTCCGTCATTGACGAGAGTTCGGGCAGCTTTAGGGGATGCTTTTACCGCGGGTATGACTCCTTCTATCTCCCCTTCTGGTATCTCTGCTTGTGATAATCTTAAATCTGCATTGCATTCTCATGTTATTTCTCCACACCCTGTGGACAGTTCAATGAGCTCCCTCCCCCCTTGATCTCCTTCCCCCCCCCCCCCCCCCTCCCCTCTCAGCATCCCTTCCCCAAATTTACAATTGCCCCATGGCACCCCCTCCCTCCGTTGACCCTCCTCCCCAACCCACTCTTCCAGAGTCCCTCCCTCTTTCCCCTCAGATGCCCTACCTTTGCACGGATCACCGTTATCCAACGCGCTCCAAGTTTCGCTCACATGGCAAGGATGCAGTCGACTTCAGGCTCATTCCCTTTCCCTATCTCCCAAAGCTTCCCCATGGTCGACCTTCCCATCTCACCAAGGCTAAGCATCGGGTTGGTGAAGAGATTGTCTCAGGCAGACAGACAAAACTCCCTTGGGGTCTTAGAGCAGAGGATGCCCCCTCCCCCCTCCTTCCATGAAAATCCTCTCCTTTAACTGTATGGGGCTGGCTAGCCCTAGGAAAAAACTAGCCCCGAGACAACTGTTATCCACTGAACCTGTGGACATCATCTTTCTACAAGAAACTCTTGGACTAGCTAGCTCCATCACACCCCTCCTAGAATCCTGGCTCCCGAACTGGTCCTTTCACTCCCTGGATGCGATAGGAAGATCAAGGGGGATATCATTAGGCTTTTGCACCCGTTCTATAAAGTTGTTAAATGCTTGGGGAGGGGTAGGTTTTTTGAGCGTTGACATCTACTTGTTGACCCTGGAATCCTGCTTAAGGCTCTTCAACATCTATGGGCCTTGCCGAGAGCGGGAGGTTTTCTGGAGGAATCTGTTCACCTCCTCCACCATGCAAGGAGACAATATTATCCTCGGAGGTGATCTAAACTTCTCGATGGGCTACGCGGAGTCCTGGGGACATAATGCACAAATGGATTCTCTTTCAGTATTTGTTGAGAATTTACTGGACTCCCACAATCTTATTGACATCCCCACTACAAAGATCCAGCCTATATGGAGGAACAATAGAGTTGGAGAGGCTAGTTTGGCTAGAAGACTGGATCGTTTTCTCATTTATGAAGCTCTGGTCAATAGAGGCTATCACGTTAGACAGTGGGTTGGTTCGGGAGGGGTCTCGGATCACAGGCTTATCTATTTGGAATTACTATCTGCCCAAAACAAGCCAAAGATTCCCTTTAAGTTCAACTCTACATTGTTAAAGGATGCTAGTTATTTGAAGGATGTTAGTGACTATTGGAAGGGTCACTTAGTGGGCTCGAAAGGCCTCATTGCAGAAGGGTTTGCATGAAACTTGAATTCCCTAAAGGAGCTTTCAAAAGAGTGGGCCAGGAGGAAAAATGAATAGGACGAGCACCAACTCAAATCAGTAGAAGAAGGAATAGCTAAAATGGAGGAGGAATTGGAGGGGATACTTACCTCTCAAGATCAAAAGGACAAGTTGGCTGCCCTTCTCCAAAAAAGGGCACAAATACTAAAAGATAGAGAGGAGTGCTAGAGGCTTCATAGTCGAGCAATTTGGCTCAAAGAAGGAGACGAAAACACTAAGTTTTTTCACAGACATGCAAATGGGAGAAAGGCGATTAACACTATATGGGAGCTCAAGAAGGAGGATGGCACCTCTGTAAAAGCTTTCCAGGGTCTTGCATCTCTAGCAAGTGCACACTTCAAAGGAATTTACAAGGAGTCCACAACCGCCACCCTGGCGGAGGTCATGCGCATTGCACAAACTTTCCCTAGATTTGTGGATGAGGAAGTGGAGCAAGAGCTGACTAAGGAGGTGACTCTGGGAGAGTTGGAAGCAACCCTCAAATGGTTAAAAAAAGACAAGAGCCCTGGACCAGATGCATGGATAGTCGAGTTTTACGCAGATTTTTTAGACATTCTGGGAACAAACCTTCTGAGACTGATAGAAGAATGTCGAATGAGGGGTAGAATGTGGGAGAGCTTCAACTCTACATTTATAGCCCTCATCCCCAAATCTGATAAGCCCTTATCCTTTGATGACTTCAGACCCATATCTCTGTGCAACTGCATATATAAGATCATAGCTAAAATTATTGCTAATTGCCTCAAGCCCATACTATCCACCCATATCTCCCTGGAACAGTTTGCTTTCCTTCAGAACAAACAAATCCATGAGGCCATTGGCACTACACAGGAACTCCTCCACTCTGTTCAGACCAGGAAAATCAAAGGCATGATATTGAAGATCGACCTATCCAAAGCTTTTGATAGGGTAAATTGGCTCTACCTTTTTATTTTGTTGACCCATCTTGGTTTCCCCTACTCCTTCATCAAATAGATTCGGTGTTGTATCACGAATGTATCCTTCAGCGTGCTTATTAATGGCTCAGCCTCCCCATTTTTCCACGCGAAAAGAGGACTGAGGCAAGGATGCCCACTCTCCCCTTTACTATTCCTTCTTATCATGGAGGGTCTCAGCCGAACCATCAGAGAGGATTGTAGACAAGGGCGAATAGGGGGAATCAAAATCACTGATGACTGCACCCTCACCCACTTGTTGTTTTTGGATGATGTGCTAATCCTCCTAAATGGGGGAATTGGGGACACCACCTCATTTCATCAATCCCGCGGCACCTTCCTAAAACCCACGGACATGGTCTTAAATGAGGCAAAATCTACAATTACTGCCACTAGATGCTCTCCATACGAGATTCAGTTTGCTCTCAGAAGATTCACTTTTACAGAAGTGCCAATTGAAGAAGGGTTGAGATATCTCGGATATAGGCTAAAACCCCTTGGCTACAAGATAAGCGACTAGACATGGCCCATATCAAAAGTGGAGAAGAGGCTCAACATCTGGTACCACAAATATCTCTCTAGGGCGGGGAGGTTGGTACTCATCAAGGCGGTCTTAGAAGCTACACCAGTTTATTGGATGACATTGGCTTGGATACGTAGAGGCATCCTGCCTCGCCTTCAAAACTTATGTTGCCAGTTCTTGTGGAAAGGGAATCGGTCAGGGAGAATTTTTTCATGGACGACTTGGGAGTCATTGGCCCTACCAAAGAGATGGGGAGGATGGGGCATTAAGAGGTTGGATACTTTCTCTCAAGCCTTGGCTGCAAAGTTAGGATGGCAACTGCTTAACAACAATAGTCTCTGGATGAAGGTAGTAGTGTCCAAATACATCCATCCATCAAGTGTGCAAGCCTGGATCAGACAAGACACCAGGATAAATAACATCTCTATTATCTGGAAGGCAGTCAACAACATGAAGGAGATCATTCGCAGTAGCTTGACATGGAGAATTAGATCAGGGACAAAGGTACAGATTGGTACAGACCCCTGGGTGGGTTGTGGTAACACTCACAGGCTCACTGAGCGCCTGAGAGGACATTTATAGGCCAATGGCATTATGCACATTAATCAAATCGTAGATGAGGCACACACTACCATCTTTCAGCAAGCTTGGAGAACTGCCACTAATCTGAATATCCCTGGATGTTGGCAGTGGGAATGGAGTAACTACACAAATGCTTTGACAGAGGCCCACATTAGAATAATCGAGGGCGAGGATGAGCTTATTTGGGCATATGCTAAACATGGTACTTACTCCCCAAGATAGGCTACCAAGTACTCATGGAGAGGCACAAACCACATGAACTGGCACAATGGTGGAAGCAGATGTGGAAGTTGAAGGTGCTCCCCCCTCCCCCGAAATAAATTGCTCATGTGGTCCATCCTCTGCAACAAAGTCCTGACTGGGGCAAACTTGATGAAAATATCTTTCTCAGGGCCATTCTGGTGCCATCTCTGCAAAAGTGACAATGAGGATACCGATCACCTTTTTCTCCAATGTCCTTGCACACAAGAACTATGGAATGACTCCTCAGTTTGATCTCCTCCATAAAGAAATGGCAGGGTTCTCATCCCTTTGAAGCATGGAACAACTGGTGCTTAACTAACTCTGTCAGACAAAAAAAATCCCGCTCCTTATTAGTTGGGCCATCTGGATTGCCAAGAACCAAGCCATTTTTCATCAAAAACCCCACTGCTGGCCATCCATTACCACCAGGCTATTAGCCGATTGCAACTCCATACCCGAAGAGGAAAATCAGCCGACCCATAGGAACATAACTCCGGAAGTTATCAACTCAGCTCATCCATGGGCATACTTTGATGGATCAGCTCAGGAGGCTAGTTGCGGCGGGGGGAGTATTCTCCATTTGTATGAATCTCATGTATATAAAAATACAAATGGGGCAAGGAAGGGGGACCAACAACTTTGCAGAGCTCATTGCGGCTAAAAACCTCATTCTTTTCGCATTATCCAAAAACTGCCATCATTTACAGTTATTTGGAGACTCACAAATCATATGCAGCTAGATAAACAAAACTGCTCATTTCAATGCATACTCTCTAAAGCATATTTTGGATGAAACTCACAGACTGATAACATATTTTGATGTCTTCTCATGCTATCACATCTACAGGGAATGCAACACAGCCGCTGACATCTTATCCAAGGAGGCGGCGCACAAGGACGACACTTCTTGGTTGATCGTGGAGGAAAGAGATGATAACATCTATCAGTACTACCATAGGCTATTTATAAAGCTTGGAACATGAACAATATACAACTAAGATTGTATTTTTTTGCACTTTTGGAACCATAGTCTGAATGACCATATGTAATTATTCACTGTTTTAATTTTCCTTATATTTCAGGACAGTAAGGGCTCTCTGTGAAGAGCTTCATAATATTATCATAGACTTTTTTGAAAGCCTCACACAAGAGGCAGAACGCAGTTTTGAAATGGTTTTGGTTGTAGACAGGCCAGGCCTGAATATTGTATATGCAATGCATCCGCAAAATGCAGTTTCTTTATCAATGAAGAAAGTGCGACTTTTTCCACAGGGAAATATATAAATATATATAATTATTTTTAACTCTTATTAGCTTTATTTTTATATAAACTATTATATAAATATTTATATTATATAGTTATATTGATATGAAAATGTAAAATGAAACTTCGATCGTCTTCTCACACTTTGTAAGTTTGATAAACCTGGGTTCTTAAATGTAAAATTAGTTTGCAACTTCTAATATGAGTAGTTAAGTTTTCAAATGAACTTAAAAGTGAAAAAATTCATATGAAACTCAATATGAAATTTCCAGAGAAAAAACAAGTAAGTGATAATAGAGTTCACCCCTCCTCGGCTACGTCTCTGGGCCATTCTCCAATGGTTAGGCCGCTTTATTGATCTCAACAACAAATTAGGACATCACAAATTGTTGACTTAGGAGTGACATTGTTTCTCCTACAAAGAAATGATTTTCTAGAAAGAACTCTCACTCAAAAAGATGACTCCCTAGAGAAAGTCATGATAGTGTCAATAGAAAAAGACTCTCTCACAATAGATCCTTGTACTCAATCTCAGATCAAAAAGCATAAAATTACCACTACTTCACAATGAAGTGTTTAAAAGGTCATTTCCCATAAGCATACTGAGAAAAGACTGAAAATAGTTTCTCTACTGAAGTAACAACTATTGTAGATACATTTGGAAAGCTTCAAAACCCCTTCATAGGCTCTTTCCATGCTCATCAAGGTCTCTATATGGACTCAAAACAATCTTTGTCTGCAACATCTGTAACAACCCTAGTTAAAAATCCATGTAAAAAACATATATATAAGACCACGGTGATGGGACACATATTCCAAGCTGAATGTTGGGCAAGACATCCTAGTGTGGGTGTTCATTTCGGTTAATAAGGCTAAGGAAATTGGCAAAGGCAATGGAAAAGTCTTTGGAAAGGCAAAATGGAATTTTTGGCACATTCAATTACGAAAACAATGGAAATTAGGAGAAGAGAGAGGTGAAAGGTCACAAGTTGCATGTGAGGAGGAAAATGAAGGAAAATAATGGAAAAGGAAGAAAATAGAGGCCTCATTAATAAAAATGCTCTCGAGGATCAGTGGGAAGGCTTGGTTAGTTCAGTTTTGGAGCTGTCTCTTTATTATCTCACTCTCTCATACTCTTGGACACTTTTTCTTGGAGCACTCTTGGAGAGTATGGCATACTTGGAGTTTTGGAGCAAGAAGGAAAATGAAGAGTAACAAAGCGCAAGAGGAGATAGGGATCGACATCTACAATGTGTTTTTCTTGCAGGTACCGAGTTGCATGTATGTGTTCTTCACTAGTTTTGGCATGCATGGAATATCACAATAGCAAAATTTTCATCAGTAGAGTATATGTATATCATCCTGTTTAACTCTATTTGCATTACCGTAAATACATATCAATGAGAGTTAGACTCATAGTGAATGAGTAGGACTGGGTTGGATACTTATAAGATAATTTCCGTTATTGGTCTAAGGTGCCAAATTAAGGTTCTGGTTTGAAAGGCGTGGATTCAAATCCCACTCTCAACAACCGAGGGGCGTGAGTTCAAATCCCACTCCCAACAGGGAAAGTTTTCACAAAACTTTAGCATGCTAGAATGAAAATAAATTTCAAACAAATTAAATAGTTGTGAGGATGGCCTTTCAACAAAACATCAACATGTTAGGATGAAAATAAATCTCAAACAAATTAAATAGTGTTAGGTTGGCCGAGTGGTCTAAGGCACCATATTTAAGTTTTGGTCTTCGAAAGAGGGCATGGGTTCAAATCCCACTTTTGACAAAACAATTAGGAATGTCCTATTAATAAATCTAACAAAACAATTAGGAATGTCCTATTAATAAATCCATGTTTTTTATCAAATGTGATTCATCATGTTTTCTTCAAATTAACCATTTTTCGTATGTTTCAGTCCTATTACTTACAAGGCCACATGATATGTAGGTCAGGACAACAAAGACAAAGTGCGAGAGGTTCCGAGTTCAATTCTCAGAATGCCTCGTAATATGGTAATATCTGATCTTTTTCTTTCATCATGTTTTCTGGTGTGAGTCTTGCTAAGGGTGCGACAGGGCCTGAGTTCAACCCTCGGAATGCCCTGTAATATGGTAATGTTTTCTCTTTTGATTTCGTATGTTTTCTTCAAATCAACTATCGTTCCTATGTTTATGTACTATTACTTACAACCAATGTGATGTACATCACAACAAAGGCCATATGATATGGAGGGATGGAGATCAAAGATTGAAAAGCGTGTGTTAAACAAGGATGAAGGTCCATTGTTCCCCAAGGAAATGCATAAGAACAAAATAAAAGCAAAAATGATGTTTGTAAATTATATTTAGCACTCCTAAATGATTATAAAAATTTTGCAAAGTTTGAGAATCTGTCATTATCTCAACTACCACTTGCATTTAACTGAATTTGATAAGTATAAGTCATTTGGTTCTCTTAAATACTTGTAACACTTTTGAGAATTTTTCATGATGTTAACTACCAATGCATTTAAGAGAGCGGGATAAGTGATGATGCTCATAGTTTTTCATGGATATCATTTTCCATCCATAGTGGCAACCAACTTACCCGAAAATATCATGCAAATGCAGTGCACCCAGTAGTACTTGACACATGCAAACCTAGCTCTTAGGTCTAATAGTTTGGCTAGACGTACTGTGAAATAATAGTTGGTGGATGTCCACCCCTTGCAAGTTCACCTTACCGTCCTTCGACATCTTGAAACTTAACCGGGAAAGACTTGAAATCTCCTCCAACTTTGACATTATGTTCGATGCCAGCTGAGCTGATCCTACTTCACCACATCATCTGGAACATGCCCGAGAGATTGAACCCCAGCGAGAGGGAAATTGTGTCTAAGGTGGAGTTCGCAGATGGGTCTTTACTTATGCGCAACGAATTCATAACTACCTACAATGAATTTGTAACTATTTTCTGGTGATCGAACGGTTTAGCCTTTCTCAATCGTCTAACATACGATCTTAGGGTGCATAAGGATGATAGGTGGGAAAGAAGGGGAGTTGATTTCTAAGAGGAACGCCTTACTGCGTAAAAATTAGTAGAGATTTTTGGAAACTTGAGTTTAAGTTGTTTAATCCATAGAATTCATGAGGTTTTTTTAGAGTGTTGAATCTATTTATGCATTCAAAAATGCATTTTAGACGTCAAAAAATCACATTTTTTTCTTGAAATTGTTTTGCCAAATTTCGGTGAAATAGTTTATTTCGTCTATAAGTTATATTATGCCTTAGTTATTTAGTCATAGTCTTTTTTTTTAACCATTATATTTATATTTCATTTGATATAGCCATATACACTAGATGCTATAGCTCTGAAGCATGATGGCGATGGCGAGTACGACTAAATGGACGTGGAGGCAGACATGTGCAACAAATGGCAGGTTTGAGAGTTTCCACATAGTTTGGTCCGTAGGCTATGACCATCCCTCCTTTAACCCTGCTCTTCTAGCCTGCAGAGGGTTTACTGTGGTTTACAACGTTGGTTTTTACCTTTACCACAACTCTCCATTTAGGGTTGCCTCCCCCTCGCTATCACCTTTCATTGTCGGTTATAGGCAGATGATGCTAGTATACCCCCGACAGCAATGGACCTCGATAGCGTCGACTATTTGGAGGATCCTTTGCGCAAAGATCAGTCTGGAAATCACAGCATTCTGAAAGGGCAGACCGCATTCCATTCAGTTGTGATTTGAACAAGGCCCTTGTTATCTCAGGGCCATTTAGTCTCCCAGTCATCCTACTGGACGTTCCCCCTACCTGGCCATCCCTGTCTACCTCGCCGGCTTCCCTGTCCTCGTTAGGGGTTGTTACGGGCTACCTAAACCCTAACCTTCTGGAGTCTTGGGCTGACCATCCTTACGTTCCCTCATAAGCGGACCTTCCTCTGTTTTTCACTATTTGTCAGCTCCTCCACATTCGACACCTCCATCTTGTAGGTTTTAACCCCGTACAGAAATTACCTGCATACGAATTCTAAATCATAGGAAAAATAAAAATGCGAGAGCGTAACACATAAAACACATATACACAAAGATTTCCCACTGGATCTCAAAACCGAGA
>APFE030720590.1:0-54094 GCA_000404065.3 Pinus taeda | reverse complement strand
CAATGAGTAAATCAAGAATAGTAGCATTCAAACAGTATCCAGAGAAGTCAATTTAAATAATAGAGAATGCAACTTGTGTGTAAAATTCGGAATAAGACTTTCATAGAAGGAAACAAGCTAACAGTTATGACTTCAAGAAACCATAAATAAATTAACAGTATAACTGTGATTAAGGTCGTAAAATGTCCATGGCTTCCATACAAATGTCCACGGCTTCCATACAACACTGTAGCCCAAGTCAATTTAAATAATAGAGAATGCAACTTGTGTGTAAAATTCAGAATAAGACTTTCATAGAAGGAAACAAGATAACAGTTATGACTTCAAGAAACCATAAATAAATTAACAGTATAACTGTGATTAAGGTCGTAAAATGTCCACAGCTTCCATACAAAGTCCATACAAATGGCCACGGCTTCCATACAACACTATAGCCCAAGTCAATTTAAATAATAGAGAATGCAACTTGTGTGTAAAATTCAGAATAAGACTTTCATAGAAGGAAACAAGATAATAGTTATGACTTCAAGAAACCATAAATAAATTAACAGTATAACTGTGATTAAGGTCGTAAAATGTCCACGGCTTCCATACAAAGTCCATACAAATGTCCACGGCTTCCATACAACACTGTAGCCCAGAGAGCAACCTGAGTAGCAAGTCTGCGAAGAAGCTTCGTAAGGGTTTAGTGAGGCTTTAGAAGAGCCTTCCCCTCCGAGCAGTCGAATATAAAACAAACAATAGCACGAAGCAGAGCACTCAGAACTCTATGAAAGAAAAGAGAAACCCTCATATGCCAAATGAAAAAGATAAAATAGCAGGGACAATAAAAAATGCAGCGTTTTTATCTATAAAGAAAACACAGTAACAAGGCAATTGAGAGCAGCTACAGAGAGTTTCGAAAGTTGGTCTGGGCTCATTTTCGCGATGTTCCATTTTCCCTTTGTCTTTTTGCTCGGGGCCGGCTATGCAAGTCAGGGGAGAGCAGCTACAGAGCGTTTTGAGGGCTAAAACAGGCTAAAACATGCTAAAACAGCCAAAACAGACAGAATGCCATAGAATGCCTAAAACCCTAAACCCTAAAACAGCAAAAATGCCATAGAATGCCTAAAACCCTAAACCCTCAAAAAATTGCTCAAAATACTGCCATAAAATGCCATAGAAAGTTCACAAAATATCCTGTTAGAGATGCTTGTGTTGAAAAACACAGAGTAAAGCTGGTAGGATTAAAAATCCTACCGGTTACAGGCCATGGATGGTCGCCGACCTCCCCCACCTTCCCCACAGCTCGCCGGACCTTCTCCACACCTGCAACGTCCTTTTCCACACCTGCAACACCTGCAACAGGAAGAAAAAAGCCATTAGAAGCCATTAGAGATCACAAAAACAACAAAAACAGCAGAGCTAAACCCTAAAAATGCTATGTTACCTCAAGCTCAGTAGAATGGCGACTGACTCCTCCCCAAACAACAAAATCGCCGAATAAGACCACCACCAGAGAAATGCTAAACAACCGGCATTCCATGTTAAACAACTTGCATTCCAGAACGACCAAGAAATCCAGGCGGAAAAGCACAAGAAAAGCAAAACCGTTGTCCCAGCCAGAAACCCAGAAACTCCATCAAACCTTCGCACCAGCACACGAATAAACGACTCTGCGCGCAACAATACAAACCCTGTCAACCGAACACAGCATTCCCCCAACACACGTTCTAACCACCATGCGCGCAGGTTACAGGGCCGTCCCGCGCCATCTTCGACGAGGGGCTTCGCCCAACTACCGGCCCCGAGCAGAAAGACAAAGGGAAAATGGAACATCATCGAAATGAGCCCAGACCAACCATGTAAAAGGCGCGAAGTTCGTGTTTTAATGTTGGAGGTGATAGCCCACACGGCCAGCTCCATGGTGGACAGGTGTCGTACCGGAGCCATGTGGGTTGACGCGTGGTATTACGACGTGGCGGGGAGGGCGCACATGTATTGGCGACCCTCCCCTATATAATTTTTCTTAAATGTGTTAAGTGTATCTTAAAATCTTAGATTACCTCTTTAAAATCAAATCACAAATTTCTATCACCCATCATCATAATCAAATCTATGTTCTCTACCACCTATCACCATCATAGTGGTAGCCTTTTCCAACCATCAAAAGTATACAAACACAAAGGTCATTTGATCCATCAAATTATCATGATTCACTAAAATAGCAAACAAGCCTACACAAACTTTAATCTTTAATATTTATAAATTTATAATCTTCCATATTTAAAGATTAAATTATTTATATATAAATATTTTTTAAGATTTTCTATATTGATTCTTCATCACTAAAATTGAATTTTAATTCTATCGCCTATTATAATTATGACAACTATAATGATATTGTTTAAAACTTTCGGATATGAATTGTGTGGAAGTTTTCCCTATCCTTAATAATAAAGATGTGTTGGGTGAACACTCCACCCATTTGGAAGGACTAGAAAGCAGATAGATATTAAGTGTTAGAGTTGATCAACCTTATATATAATGAAAGTATGAAGACCATTAGGGTGAAAATATTAAAATTATGAAGCGTCAAATGGATAAAAGCTCATCAAATTTTAAAGGACATAACAAAGATTAATGGTCAAAGAAATACTTAGCACAATAAATAACTCAATAAGAAATTAGACGAAAGTTAAATTAAAATAGTATATTTCATTGATAATTATTATTAAACCGTAAAAGCTTTGAAACATGATTATTACTCTTAAAGGCAATGACATAGAAATTTTATTTTTAATTTTAATTCTTGATAAATTAAATCAAAGCCTAATTTAATAAAATAATAATTAGTTAATTAATTTTTAATTTTAATAAATAAATAAATAAATCTTATATATTAAAATTTAATATAGTTAATTAATTTAGAAATTTATGTAAATAAATTATTATAAATAAATTTAAAAATAAAGGACTAAATAGAGAGTTTTTATTGTATAATTTATTTATTAAATTTGATCTATAATATCATATATAAATTGAATGTTTAAATTTATATATTATGAAAAAAATATTTTTAGAATTAATTTTATTTTAATAGTATTTTTAGAATTTTACTATTTATATGTATATTAAATAAATTTATTATTTATTTATGTTATATTATTTATATATTTTTTATTTTCACTGTAATTATTAAAATATTAAGTAAAAAGATTTATATTATTTATAGGTTATAGCATAAATTTTATTTTAGAATAATGTTAGATTATTTTAGTAAAAGTTTTTCTTAGAAATCACATTAAGAAATTCTCTCTGTGTGATTATGTGAAGACTTTACTTAATTTCATTATGGATCACATAAGCAAAAATGTTAGATTATATTATAATATATTTATTTGGTATTGGAAAAAATTAAGTATTTTGTCTTTATATGAATTATTGAAGATTTTAAGGATTTTAAAGAAAATGGGAGGGAAAGAAACTTAGAAAAAGAAAGGAGGGAAAGGGGAGGTGAAAGGGATTAAGAAGTAAGTTGATGGATTATGATGTCTTTCAATTTCTAAAGCTTCCCTAATAATACTAGAGTTATGAAAAGGGATACAAGCTAGGGTATGAACCTGGTCAAAGCAAATAAGATGCTTGGTATTATGAGAGTGATAAGTTATGACAAATTTAGCTACTCTTTGATGAGTGTTGTCTGATATGTGTTTTTTAAGACAGACAATGATTGAATGACCAATTTGACCAATATAAGACTTCCCACATAAATAAAAAAAATTAGTAAACACTTGATCCTCACATTAAATTTGACTTATCTTTCGTTCATCAAATCCTATCTTATCATCAATAATTAATTAATTAATTAAACTGCAATTATTTATTATACATCACAAACCCTAATTCTCTATTACAAATGACATTATCGCACCGTGAAAAGTCAATAATGCAGACCCATCAAATTATCATGATTAATTAGCATGCCCACACCAAGGGCATTTTATGTAATAAATGCATCCCTTCCCATCAGTCAAAATAGTTCCATGGTGCCATCCACTATCCATAAACATACACTGTTCATTCACTTTGGATTCTTCTCAGAAGGTATAAAAATTACATGCACAATGATCCCCACCTTTTGGTGCACCATGAAGTACTAATGTGTGTAAGGGTCCACACACTTTTCCACATTAGCCTTTCACACTGCTTATACCGCCCTAGTATATCATCAATATTGAGGTTGCGTATATCATTAAGAGGAGAGGAGAGTACATATGGTGTATATACAGGAGATTTGTTGGGCACCAGCAAGGACATTGGATGCCAGCAAGGGATGCGTTGAAATACAACAGACAATGACGTCATCCTAAAATGATTGTGCACACAGGTCAAGTTTCATCTTGAGTTCGGAATATATTTATATTTCTACATGTCAACTTAATCAATAGGTGCATTCCAAAGTCCAAAAAGTCTTCAATTTTTTCGTTTATATTAATAAAGAATTAGAGGTTGAACACGGATATATTAGCGTGAACATGTTGATTTATTTGTTGGTAATATTATAAATTAGAATTTATTTTTTTTTGGGGGCGGTGTATGACGTAGATTTCGTTTAATAAGGTCAATTATAGCTACTTGTATATTTGGGAGAACATTGCATGGAAAAACAAAATACTTTGTTAACATCACAGGTACATTGGTCCAAATCATAAGATATTGTATAATTGTTTTGATATATTTATAAATATATAACGATTTTATATGATTTGTTTTATATTATATATTTGTTGAGATTATGGTTATTATCTAATTGTTTAAAAATATATATATTTATTTGGAATGAAAGTATAAGAAATTTGAAATATTTTCATATTTTGTAGATGATAAATTGGGTAATAAGGCTTCACTTCAAGGGAAGAAGAGAGTCACACTCCTGATCAATGACAACTAACAAAATAATAAAAAAACTTATGTCAAGTTCTAAACCACTTAAGCAAACATAGTTGCTAAGTTGTCTTATATTATAAATATATATATATAGATATTTCTTAAAAAAAATAATGGTAATAATTATATGTAATTTAAAATGAAAAGTTAAAAGTGGTAGTTCCTTGCCACACCAATGGTTGTTAATCTCACCACTTCCAAAGGTGTCACAAGTTCGAACTTTTGCGTGAGGGAGACAGATGATACGCTAACGTTACTCTATAGTACCTAATTTTTCCCTTTGTAAGACTTTGTCAAGTCCCACTAGCACAACTAGTTGAGGATGGGCCTCATTAGCAAGGTGACCTAGGATCAAACCTCACAGGGGTGGTTGTGCCTGTGCTAGGGGGAGGAGACGTGCTAAAAAATCCAATCAACTCAGGGCTAGTGTGGCCTAGGCCGGGTGCAATCCCCGGGTGACTTTGACAAATTAGATGCCCTTGGGTTGCGGTTTCTCAAGCCACAGGTCAAGCTTGGAGGAACACAGACAACTTGACAAACAAAAAAATTAATGAAAAGTTAAACTAATTATAAAATATTTAAATGTGTACGAATATATTAATTGTGCAAGTTTTAAGATAAAAGTGATAATAATTACTCTGTGTCTTTGAAAATTGAAATAGAATTGAATATCCTTGATCGAGATGGAGAGCATGGGTGGGCAGGACATTGGGGGTCGAGCCTACCACCCCACCGCCTATGCAACATTTAAGAGAGGGGGTGGTGTGGCATACGCCATACTTGCAGACACATCTAAGTTATTTTCCTTGCAAATATGAATATAGAAACTCCCTTTTTCAACCTACATTTTGCTACCAAAGCACTGCAGCAATGTCTTAACATTTGTGAGGTAATTTCCTCACTGACAAAGGTGGGACTGCATCTGGAGGCTTACTGCATCGAAGTTTTATTGAGGGGAAATTCTCTTGTTTTTCCTGAGACTCTTCCTCCAACTTTTCTGGTCGTAGACCAATTCACGGCAAGTCATTGCATTATGGGGGTGGTGCTATGTGTATTAAGTGTTCATAGAATTGTTTTTTTTCCAATGGTTGAGCATTTATGGCTCAAGTGGAAACAGGGTTCTGAGGAGCACTGTTGGACCTTTGCTTGTTGATGGTGTTGTTAAGCCCTTGTTTCTTCCTCCCATTGTAACAATGGAGCCTTTAGTTGTCAACCACCTCTAAAACCTGGAGCCTTGGCAAGCAACAATTTTAGTGGTACTCTTTATGACCACTATCTATGTTCCTTTTTCATATAAAAGCTTAATTGTTGGCATCAACTCTGCTAGGTGGTTTGTTATTGTTGAATTTTGGTTCCGAAAAGTGTGGCATGTTGTAAATGGTATCAAATCTAGCCTGGATAACTTTCTCCTACATCTTGGCACAACTTGATGCCTTCACTCTGTCTACAGACCTACTTTTAGTCCTCTCCTTCACAACTTTATAGTTAAACTCAAATTTTGTTCCTCTCCCCTAATATTCTTGTTGTTGGCCTTTATTCATGATGTTATTCTACTATGAGTTCTCAACCTTGATAGTGGATACAAAACTGTCAAGGAGGGGAGGGTGTTTTTGGATCACAAGTTAGAATATATGCCAAAGCATAGGCACAAGAGCTTGCAAATATTTGCCACTCTATTGTCCCACCTCATATCCATCACCTTGAGTCTCTGCTTATTGATGAGGGCCTTGTGTTTTCTAACTCAAACATTCTTGAAAATGTTTCTCACTAGGTTTTCAACCCTGGTCACAATAAGGGAATATATTAACAATATTTTAATTCAATCACTCTTTATTGCCAACTTAAAACTCTCCTTCAAAGAGTTTTAAAGGAGAAGCAAGATGAGCAACATGGCATTTGTTTCTGCCCTGAATGACATCGTGTGCCAGAGGTTCCAACGTTCATGCTTAGAGAGTTTGTATGTCTGGATAGCTTACTTGGAGAGCCATCTCCAATGCAAGCTTAAACCTCTAGCTCCTTTAGGTTCTAGTGACTTCCTTGGACTTCTGAGTTTCTACTATGTACTCCAATGACATTTTTCTTTTTAGCTCTTTAGTTGATAGGTTGGTTGACTTTCAACAGTTATTCTTGTATTGGTATGACTATCTACTTAGAAGGTGATCAATATATCTAATTTCCCTAGTGGAAAATTGAGGTCGCCTTTGATGAACTTAAAAAAAAACATGGATAGATGGCAGATGTACCTTGATGTTGTGAAATTCTAAGGTAATACAAACTTAAATTCACAAAAAACAGGAATAAAATTTAATAGATGTAAATCCTAATAATATTTAATAATGAAAGTATGTATACATATATAGTAGGAAATATTTTGTACTAGCCCCAAGGGTTATCTCAATTGGTCGAGCACCCGTTGCTAAAGTGCATCGCCAATGGGAGGTCACAAGGTCAATTATCCTCGACATCCTAAGGGTTAGGTTAAGCTAGTAAGCCAACGAAACGTGAGTCCTTCGGGTTGATCTACCTGGATTTTCCTCGAAAAAAAAAAAGGAAATATTTTGTATGAAAAATATGCACTTGGAGACACAACATTGCATCAATAGTACAATATGGAAAGATTAGGCTAATGAGATATGTGTTTTCATCCACCTTGATATCCATAAAAAATCTTAGGGAAAATATATATTATTCTATAACTATTATATTTATAAACCCTCCAAAACAAACCTAGTATCCAACAAAATGGAGACACCATGACAACTAGCTTTACAAAATGGGATACCTCCTCCCTAAGAAAAAACTTTAACTTCGCAAAGGGAGCTACATCATTTAAATATGGAACTGAAACTTGAACATGACTAACAAAGTTACCAAAGAAAAAGGAAAGCTAACTATTTTGATCTTTTCCTTGTGGAAGCTCCTTATTTTAGCATTAAATACAACGAATTTCTTCTTCATCTCATCCAATATGAGTCCTCCAACTCACTAAAATTTCCATGGTTGTAGTGAGACTAGTGACCAATTGATTGCACTAATTTAGAGTTGTAACATCTCCTCCAGTAGACTTTGTAATCCCTAATCAATTATGTGATGATGATTGCTTTTAAACAGTTTTAACACAATCCTCGAGACCCAAAATTGAGCATGTCCTTGGTTGAGTTAAGCTGAGTGTAGTCCATAGCTTGCACTAGAGTTGAGCTAATAGAATGAAGTGGCAAAGCTAGCCCCTCTACCTCATATCTAAATTCCTTCCTTGTAACTAATCAAGTCCCAACTAATAACTACTAAGATTGTAGCTAAGTAGAAAAACAGGCCAATAAAATTCTTGGATCACAACTTTCGTGCCTGTGAATTTAGTTTGCCTAGTTCATTGTTTGACATTTAAACCCTCTATCTCTCACTAGCGTGAATGACTGTTGAAATCCCTTGCATTAAAATCACTATATTGTCCTTCCACTCCCTTAGCGAGAGACTTCTCACACAACTAGAAATAATTCCCACAACCATTATCTGTGGTCCCAACTTGTCAATTCCCACGAAGATCTTGGGGTATTCATAATGCAAGCTACCATAGTTATGTGAAATAAAGGATTGTACCTCTCGCACCTCGAATGAAAAAGGACATGTTGCTCACTAATGTTGTCATCCTAGAGAAATGGAGGTGCAAGTGATGTGCGCACTCCATTACCATCCTCATCACTGGATAATGGAACCATCAAGTCCACCTAAAATTGTACTAAACCCAATTGTCCACGCTCACCCATGGCCAAGTCGACCACCAGAGGCACACAGATACATTACTGCACCAAACTTCAATAACTCCTAGGATCATGCATGCTACCATATGGTCCCTTAAACTTGCTAACATATATTATTTTCTCCATTGGTTTGAGATTAATTACATTGGTAAATTAGGGGTTGGATGGTAATCCACTCTTGTTGAAACATGGTGCCAAATTCTAAGTTAAAACCCCTATTAGCTAAAAGGTTCATTTCCTTGTTGTTGTCATGAAGAACATGGATCACAAATTATGTGGACAACCTTTCTAACAAAGAATGAATACTTTTGAAAATATTTATTAGCCTTACATTGACTTGGAAGGAACCAAAATGGAGATGACATAGTATAATTCGAGAGTTTCTAACTATAATTAGTTTGCATAGATCAAAATTGAGGTTGCATTCCCTGAAAAAGTGCATATGTTTTTGCCTATTTGTTAGTGGCTTGTCCTAATACCTAGGAAAATAATAGTCTAATTTATCCATCGAGATGAATGATAACACCCTGAACCCACACCTGCACCCCTATATTTTTAAAATAGACTGATGAATAGAAATCATCTCATATTAATTCTATGTTTTTTTTTTTGTTTTGTTTAAACTACAAATAATCAATGAATTAATTATAACTAATGTTTTTTACATTATTAAAAACAATTAAAAACAATTTTAATAATATTTTTTAACTAACTAAAATAAACTTAAAATCCTATTTAATATATTATATTATATATATATATAAAGCAACAAGTTGTTGATTAATAGATATTTATATAAAGAAGGCAATTTAGCCATTAAATAACAACAAAAAATGTAAATTAATTCATTTGGATCCCCTATGTATTATGAATGCTTGTGGTGTTATCAGTGAGTTGGTTTCACATCTTTTTTCTTTATTTTGATATCACTCCTTAGGTCTAGTCACATATTCTCTCTTATTGCATGATTCCTTACAAGCAGTTCAATTATGTGGAATTATGTTTACGATGGTGGGCATCCAAAAATGGATCACACAGATTCACCCCCCTGTTCATCATATGTGAAACTTGGAAAGCTTGAAACGAATGTATATTCTAAGGGACCCAGATCAACTGCATTTGTATATGCTCCAAGACTCTCATAGGCTAGATGCATAGGAATCTCGCCCCTCGGTCACGAAGGATCTTACTTCAAGACATATCCCTCCATATATTTGCTTTTCGGTTGGCTTCTTCGACGGTGCTGCCCAACGAGGGTGGTGCGGATGCGGGGTCTGGCACAGAATTAGTGATAGAGAACACTATAGTTACATTGGTATGCTAGGGCTGGTACAAACTCTGGGGCAGAGACTTTGTCTTTGTGGGGACTTCTATGGTTTTCCATAGAGAAAACACTGAAGACCATCCACGTCTATGATGATTCAAAGACTCTTATTGATGGTATTTTGGGCAATACTTATTTTGACCCACCAGGTCTCCAAGGTTGGATGGACCATATCAAGACTCTTATCAAATCTTTCCAGAGTTTTCACATTCAACATGTTTACAAGGAAGCAAACCAAACTGCAAACACACTTTCCAAAGCTGGACTTACTGTTGAAGACGGCACCATGAGATTTTGTTACTACTTAGATGGAGCAATCTTAGAAGAGGGTCTCATAGATTTTCCATAGAAGTTGCCATTTGGGAGACTACATGTGTGCTTTAAACAACTAGTGATAATATTTTTCTCTCGGATTTTTGTTTGGAAGCATCTTGGACATTTTATGATGGAATTTTTGGAGTCTTTGATATAGTATGTAGTTTTGTTCTATGCATGATTTATTTGTAAACAATTGTAGTGGGAATTTGGATGAAATATTTGTTCTTGATGGATGTATACATGTTGATCTCTCATGATCAACCATAGATTTATTGGTTGGGTAAAATCGTTTGTGATCCTCCTCACTCAAGTTCAAGTCTCATAATTTGACATGTTGTAGATTTGGAATAGAGTAATTATGTTGCGCCCTTCAGTGAGTCTATATTGTGGGCTAGCAAATACCAACAACTTCTTCGTTGCCTTCGAGTTGAGAGTGAGGCCAATTTCTTTCCCCAGGCTATCCCTAATGCCCAAAAAATTTAGTCAATTAAGTGTTATCTTACGTGGTTGAGTGGAATGTTTGATATCCTACCCACCCAAATCTTTGTTGGTGACATGATGACCCTTGATGCCTTGTAGAATATTGTTTTAATGGCTTTGAGCCAAAGCACTCTTAAATGAGTATAATTGTGGTTGAATTGGTACCAATAACCTTACTCTTGCCTTTGGGTAGAGAGGGAGGCCGATTTCCTTCTTTGGAAAAGAAAATATAATAGAACATTTATTATCCAAGAGATAATAAAGATTATTTGTGGTTTATTTTATTTTTGAAAATGTGTGATAATATAGATTTAAGTAAACATTTAGTGGTTTTGAATAATAAATTAAACTTTAGTGGTAGGCTTTAATTTGAAATTTAAGAATTTAGAAAATATTGATTATAGTTTTTTTAATAATTAAAAGGGAAATTTATATTAAGAAAATCTACATTTTGAGCTCTGTGGGCACATCGGGGTAAATTGTCAATTGAGTTTAACTTGGGTGGTTGGGCGGAATAGTTGTTATCCTTCCCACCCAAAGTCAAGTCTCGTAAGTTGTCATGTTTATGCTCTAGAATAGAGTAATCTTGGTCTGCTCTTAAGTAAGTCTATACTGAGGGATGGCCTAGTCCTAATAAGTTCTCTCTTGCCTTCAGACTGAGAGAGAGGATGATTTTCTTCCCTATGTTGTACCCAATGCCTAAAAATTTTAAGCCCTTAGGGTTAGCTCAATTGGTTGAGTGGCCATTGTTAAAGCGCCTTTGTTATTGAGAGGTCACAGGTTCAATTCTCTCAACACTCTCAAAGTCAGGCTCCATGGTTGGGCTGATAGGAAGTGATCCCTTTGGGTGGATCTGTCTGGTACAAATATTTTGTGGATGTAATGGGCACCAATCTCCAGAGTTCATGAACCACATAGGCAAAAAAGGTACATTAGGATAAATCATAATAGTTTTTAGTATGTTGGCGGCTTAAACAAAAGGAGACCTCTATCAAAACTATGACTGCAAAATGTCAATTATAGATAACATTTACACTATACCACTACAAAGTGAAAACTTTTCAAAGGACTCCCAAAATTTTATGGGTTTTAAACTCCATACAACTTATGCATCAAATGGAGAAGCCAAAACATCCTAGGCAGAGCCCATTTCTATATCTAGTACTGGATCTTTTAGATTTGGTACCAACAAATAAGGAAGGATGGTTGAAGCATTGGTTGAGGAGAATTTTGAATGTTGTTGTCCTAGATTATGTTGAATGTCCTCCACTTTCTAATGAATGGCATTGATTTCCTAGATTATGTTGAATGTCCTCCACTTTCTAATGAATGGCATTGATTTCCTAGATTATGTTGAATGTCCTCCACTTTCTAATGAATGGCATTGATTTCTTATTCCAACTTATGGACTAGAGTACAATGTGTTGAATGGTCTTGTCATTTATGCTAATGCATGTCTTTGAACACTCTTAATATACATCAGTGGATTGCATTAATTGGAAGCTTCAATGGACAAGAAGCCCTGGAAGGAAGAGAAGGAAGCCCAACCCCTATGGTGTGGTCATGGTGCCCCATATTTGTTAAGGAAATTGAGTGGGAAAATCAATGAATTTGTAAGCGAGACCATCATAGGATGAATGTACTCATCACTGACGTTTCTAATGGTAGGTGGTACACCATGTAACTCCTCATGGTTGAGGAGATATGCCTTCTCAAAGTTGGAGCCACAATAGTGTGGTTAAGGTGCCCCAAATATCGTGTTAAAGGAAACCTTATTATTGGTAAAATTTTGGATAAAATATATTGACTAATCAACCCTCAAAATGAGAAATATTCATTTTCAATTCAACCTCTAAAGAAGGATTAAAGTCAAATCCTTAAAAAGGAATATTATTTTTGAAAATAATATAAAAATGGAGATCAGGTCGACACTCAAAATCATTATGAACATTGTTGCAAGATTAAGTTAGCTCCACGGGAATAATTAATTTGATTAGCAGGTCAGCTCATACTTTAAGCGCAAATCGACCCCCTTCCTTGCCCCCACTTTTGTATTTATAGGGTATTCATTGCCCTCCCAAAGGCATTATTCCAACACTCATCTTTCTATCTATTTTGTCTGAATTTCATAGGCTTGTATAGTCATGCAAATTTAGAGAGTGAGGTCGGGTGATATGAAACTAAAATTGAAGGTTTCATATAAAGTTTTGCAAGCTAGTTTATGTCTTATGGGCAATGGATCGATATGGCAAAAGCATAGAAACTAAGTTAAAATTTGTAGATTTTAATAATGAAAAATAGATAACAAGCAACATCATAAAACAACAATTTGATGACAAAGTCCACCCCTCTTGGGCTATGTCTCTGGGTCTAGCTTCCAATGTTGGTCGTTTAAATTCTATGCTCAAATGTGTAATTCAACATACAATGCTCAAATTACAAAGATAACATTGTCATTGTGTCAAGAACATCCAAATACCCTTGCGTAGGATCTTCTTGGGCTAAAAAGGATGAAAATGGCCAAGTTAGGCCTCCTTCTCCATTTCTATGCTATTTTTTCTACAAATTCATCCCTTTGTCAAAAAATGGAAATGAAATTGGTATTTTTCAACCTTGCAAGGTGAAAATCTTGTAGTTACAGGTGGCGGGTTCGGCGCACAAAACCCGCCGATTTTGGTGCAAAATGTAGAATGGTTAGGGGTTCCAATAGGGTCGTTCCCCTATTATTCCACTTGGATTTGGTCGTACGATAACAATGTGACCATGGGGTGTAGGCCATGGGACATGCGCCTCGTTGGCCTTTCTCCTAGTCATGTAACAGTCAATAGAATAGTGGGCTAGGCGCAATCAGGGTGCAATGCACATGCCCCTTTCTTCGCCAATGGTGACGTATAACTCAATGGACCAAGGGTTGGGGGCATGCTCCATGCCCCTTTTTCTTGTGCCCACGAACACGATGTATACATGTGACTTGGGGTTGGGTCGGTCGGGCACACCCGCTGATCCGACCCTCCCCCCAACGACGCAACCGATCAACTTTAAATATGACCATTCAATAATGTATTAACAAGCAATAATGCAACATAACAATGGAACGAAGGATTGTGTTGCTAGAAGTTATGGGGTCGAACCTCGCGGAGACTCATCCAGTCCCTAAACAAATTTTGGCCTTATCCGGAGTGCCACGTGGCTCCCTGTGATTGGCCCAAACCAAACCACCACCAACCAATCAAATCGCGTCATTTGCCCCTATACGAACGAGCCACGTGCCTTTTTTTGATTGGATCCATACTACACAGTAATCCTGATGATGTCAACATACAAAATGCCATGTGGAAGTCGTACAATACCCAGTCAACCCTGCAAGTTGACTTTTTTTATTATTTGTCAAAAACTTTAGAACACGATAACTTCCTCATATGGTGTCAAATTGAGGCGATTCAAGTGTCGTTAGAATCAAAATGACGAGATATATGATTTGACACTAGTTTCGAGATATTTTGAGTACTTTTATTTTTAGCATATTTTTGATCCCCTGGACCAATCCTCCCCATTGGAAGATTTCGGATGACCAAAAGTCTATTTTTACTCATAAAGTAAGTGAGGGTACAACTCCATCACTTTCCCAATCTCTATCCACCTTGCTTTGCTTTGATTGGTACCTTTGATCCGCACTCGAAGATACTCCACATTGCCTCTATGTGAAGTCCTTATCCTCATGTCAAGAATTGAGTCTTCCTGCAACTCATTTAAATATTAGGAGCAAAATATTCTATAGATGGAATTTGAAAATTCTCTTCTTGATCACCAATCATTAGAGGTTCATACAATATTAAGTTTTCCACATCGACAACAAAATAAATTTGCCTGTAAGGTGACAAATCTAATCAGGCAACGTTGTTACCAATCTTCTCCAAGATTTTAAAAGGACCATATCTGATTGGCTTGATATTTTTACCTTCACCTTGTAGTATTTCCTTGTTGATGTACAACCAAACTTGATCTCCCACTTGGAAATCATGATCAACTCGATGCTTGTCATGTCTTGCTTTGTACTTGGCTTTGCTTTTCTCTAGTTGTTCTTGTACCCTTTGATGCACTAGCTGAATTTGTTCAATGAAACACTTGACTTTGTCCACATCACTATGTCCATCTACTACAATATTTTTACTAAAGATGAAATCCAAAGGAGACTTTGGAAAATAACCCAAACAAGCTTCAAATGGAGATACTTGTGTAGATGAATGCTTGGCACGATTGTAGGCATGTTGGATGTAGTCAAAATGCTCATCCAAAAGTTTAGGATGCTCACCACAATATCCTCAAATGAGATGTACTATTTTTCAGTTCACTACTTTGGTGTGGTCGTTGATTGTATCCATGAGTTCCCATAAACTTGACCAAAACTTTCTGACAAATCGAGAATCTCGATCAGAATAATAAAAGTGGGTAACCCAAAATGAACGCATACATTTTGGAAGAACATATTTGTAGTTTGTTCAACTATAACCTATTTCTTACATGGCATCAACACACACATTTTGCTGAAACGATCCACAACGTATATATATAGATATATAATCATGACCTTTCCTAGACATTGTTAGTCCCCCAACAAAATCCATAGAAATACTTTCACAAGGATGAGAAGGAATAGGAAGTGGAGTGTACGAACCAAATTTCCTATTTCTTGGCTTGCTAGTAGCACACATGGAACATCCTTTCACATATCTTGAAACAATTTCATTCATGCGAGGCCAATAGCAATACCTCTAAATTTGAGCAATTGTTTTGCCTACACCCAAGTGACCAACAATAAGAGAAGTGTGGCCTTCCCTTGTGACATTGACTCTTTCACCTTGTGGAACACATAACTTTCCAAGATAATACAACAACTTGTTATGAACATGATAATCCAACTCTTCAACAAGATTGCCTTGACTCAAAGTTGCATAAACATCTTTAAAATCTTCATCTTGAGCATATTGTTCAATATAACTTTGATGCGTGATTGAGTTATGCTTAAGAATAAAAAAATGCATTAATGATAGGCCTTGATAACATATCCACAACTTTGTTATATATACCTTTATTATACCTCATTACCAAATGAAATTGTTGTAGGAATCCCATCCACCTAAAATGTCTAGCTCGTTGTAGCTTGATTTGCGATTGTAAATGTTGCAAAGGTTGATGGTCAATATGAATAATAGTTTCTTTACCCATCAAATAATGCTTACATTTCTTCATGCTTTATATGAAAGCATATAACTCTTTATCATAAGTTGGATAGTTAATTACCACATTGGTAAAGGTTTTAGAATGATAACATATTGGCTTATCGTGTTGCATCAAAATTGCTCCCATAACATATTTGCTTGCATCAGTTTTAATTTCAAATGGATGCTTAAGATGTGGGAGTGCTAGAATTGTTGTTGTACTAATTTTCTCTTTCAATGTGTCGAAGGATTTTTGTTGCTTGCCTCCCCACTGAAAGACTTGTTTCACACTTGTTAAGGCATATAATGGTGCTGCAATGAGTGAGAAGTTAGGGATAAATTTTCTCCAATATTGGGTTGCTCCCAAAAAAATCCTAACCTTTGTTACATTGTTGGGTTTAGGTCAATTCACAATGACATCAACTTTTGAGGTGTTAATCTTCAATTCACCCCCTCCTACAATTGACCCAAATAAACCAAAGAGGTTTTTCCAAATTCACATTTAGACATCTTCAAATACAAAATTTACTTTTTCAAGACATCTAAAACTTGTTTCACATGCTTGACATGCACTCCACGAGTCTTACAAAAAAATCAGAATATCATCTAAGTAGACTATGACAAAATCATCAAGGAATGGCCATAACACATCCTTATAACTCTCATGAATGTGGTAGGTGCATTGTAAAGCCCAAATGACATAACTAACCATTCAAACAAACCTTGTTTTATCTTGAAAGCAGTTTTCAAAATATCATCTTCAACAATCCTTATCTGATGATAACATCTTCTTATATCTAGCTTAGTAAAGTAAAAAAATTCCTTTAATTGATTTAGCAAATCATCAATACAAGGAAGAGGATAGTGATTCTTCATTGTGATCTTATTCAAAGCTTGGAAATCCACACACATGCGCCATGTACCATCTTTCTTTGGAACTAAGACAATAGGAGACCCACCAGGAGATGTGTTAGGCCTGATGACCCCTTTGTCAAGCAACTCTTGAATCTATTTCTTGATCTTTGCATTCTCCAAAAATTGACATTCTATACATGCCAATATTTGGAAGTGGTGCATCCTACTGCAAGTGAATCACATGTTGGATTCCTCTTTTAGGAGGAAACCCTTTAGGTTGGTGAAACATCTTGTCATAAGTGTTAACAAATTCAATCGATTCATGTTTGAGTTTAGAATCACATCCTTTGAAAGCTTTAGATTCAACAATATCTTTAGCTTTAATCATCAACAACACAAAATTCTTACTACCATTTACAGGCCTTTTCATCTGACCAACACTAACAAGAGATAAGTTTGTCTTCTTGTGGTGTGCTCTAATAATATACTCAACTCCATCTTTAAAAATATGATATTTGTTCTCATGATGATTGAATATGGATTTTCGGTCATACAAGTATGGAATCCCTAAAATAATCCCACAAATATCAAGTAGTACAACATCAATCTCTTCCTCATTTATAAAGTTAGCAGTGATGGCAAATTTGAGTTTACATTTTCTTGTCACTTGTAATTTGGCATCATCACATACCCAACCCAAAGGGTAAGGTTTAGTATGAGGTGTAGTTTCTAGATTAAGTGTCTTGACAATTGCTTTAGAGATAAGATTGACTTGGGATCCACTATCAAATAATGTATCAACTTTTGTATGTTTTGTAATGACCATGATATGAAAAGGCTCACTTATTTCTTTATGATTCTGAGATTCAATAGGCTTACTAGAAGAACTAGTACTTGCATTAGAAGCTATACCTTTCATTCCCATGGTTGTGATTCTGGTTTAATCACCTGAATCAAATCCTAGATCTTGTTGAGTTGTAGCGGTAGTTTTTTGTTTCCCCTTGTTATTAAGCTTATTTGGTCTCATTTTTGGATTAATTTCCAACAATGGTCTTCATCATGGCCTTCTTTTGAAAAATGTTTACATGTAAGTTTCTCTCCCTCTTTCTTAACAATAGCATTCTTTTTTCCTTTGCCTTTAAACTTCCCCTCTCTTTTGTCTCCATATTTGAAAGGTTTCTTGCTAGTCTCTTGAGGAAAATTCTTGCCTCTTGATTCTAAATGAGTTGTTTGAACAAATACTTCATCTAGATTTGTCAGATTAAACATAGGTATAGTATGCCTCAAATAAGTATGCAATCCACCTATGTATTTAAAGAGAGTATCTTGTGAAGGCAAATCAACAATCAAGATTAAAGCTCTTCTTCTAAATTCTTGTGTGTAACTTTGGACACTCTGACTTTTAGCTTATCTAAAAAACTTCCAATCCATAATTTCTTTTTGCATGTAAGCTAATGGATAAAATTGCCTTCTTAATGCAGCTATAAAATCGTTCCAAGAAGAATTAATTTTACCACTTTTCTTCAAGTCTTCTTGAGTTCTGGCCTCCCACTAGATGAGGGTTGCACTTTCTAAGCAAATAGAAGCAAGTTGGATGTTTGTAACATCATCAACAATATTTTGAATCTTGAATTTGACGAACCCAGCTATCCAAATTTTCAACATTTACTTCCCCATTGTACATAAGCAATTCAAACTTGACATCAAGCTTAATCATAGGAAACTTAGCATGTCCTTTTGGAGATGGAGGAGGAGTAGGTGTATTGGATGAGGGAGGTAAAGAAGGAGGTGAGAATGGAGGTGAAGGAGGAGTTGGAGGTGGAGGCTTTCTCCCATCACCACCATTGCCTTTTGGATGATTAGAAATTTCTCCTTGCAACCTTGTGGTCCTCTCTTTGTAAAACACTTTCACTATCTCAGAAATATCATAGAAATCCTTTCTAAAAGCTCTCTCATCCTTAGACATCAGCTCATTTCCTTCTTCATGTGCCATGATTGGTGGAGTTTGCGACCTCCTTGAACCAATTTGAGGGTTTGGTTCTTCAAGCACTCCTTCTCGTCTTTTCAATTTAGACCTTGTAATTATGAAAATTCCTGAATCTAACACATCAGAAACCCCTACTGCAATTACTGGTTTACAATCTCCTACTTGTTCTTTACATTAACAAGTTATTTAACTGTATAAACATCAAAGTAAACACTATTGCAACCTTCACAAATATATAGATCATGCACTGAAATAAATAGAGACAATAACATAAGGGACACCGTTATTTTTGGACAATCGTCCCCAGAAAAATCTAGTTCGGGAAAACCGGTGCAACATACAAAGGATTTGTATTATTAAGCAGATTTCATGAATACAACTAGGGTGCCAGAAATGGCTCACCCAACAAAGAATATTCTTGGCAATAATACCTCTATCCAGAGACAGATATTCTGACAAATCAGCAATTAGATGATCAAACCCCACAGTGACTCCGGTTGTTCCCTATGTTGGACAACAAAAGTTGCTCCAAGCAATATTGTGGAACTACATCACTCCTCCAGGAGCTGCGTCACCCTATCCCTGCTCAAAATCTATTGATCTTCTCCTATTCTGCTCCATAGAATCTCCCCAGCGTCAACCTCTGCGGCTTCTACGTCACTTGCGCCAGCCCTCTGCGTCCTCTGCGTCAGTTCTTCGACCTCTAAGTTAGCACTCCTAGGGCTTGCATTGTCTCTCCCGACACTGCGCTGCCTCTCTACTATGTATTCTTTAGCCTCAGATGAAAATCACTTGTTGAACTTCCCCTCACTACAACTCTGATCACTAACTCGATTTCCTCAACAAACCTCGCCCTAGAAAATTGAATTCTTTGATCACTTTGTGTGTCTCCAACTGACCCTCAAGCCTCCTCTTATACTTTTCCTATTGACGAATCAACGACTGAGATTAAGTCCCTAATAAATGGCTAATATTAAAACTAGAATGATCCTCGTCACTTAGAACTTTCTCACCCATTTCTTATTAATACACATTAATATTTTTATCTTCCTAAGTTTAGACTTAGGAACCCATTAAAAATATTAATTATTTTACTCTCCTAATCCGAGTGGAATTTGTCCAAACAATTTCTGGGTCTTGGAGAACTCATGTGCTTTAGCCTCTCCACCAATTTTCATGGCTAGAGAACATCTAATGCTACCCAAAATCAACAGTAATCATTCAAAAAAACACTTGCAAAAATTGTCAAACCTTCACAACAACCATGCTCTAATACCAGATTGATCTGAAATTAAAATTGAAGTTTTCATATAATTTTTTTCAAGTTAGTTTATGTCTTATGGGCAATGGGTCGATATTGCAAAAGCACACAAACTAATTTAAATTTTGCAGATTTTAATAGTAAAAAATAGACAACAAGTAGCATCACAAAACAACAATTTGATGACAAAGCTCGCCCCTCCTGGGCTATGTCTCCAAGTCTAGCTTCCAATGTTGTCCCTTTAAATTATATGCTCAAATTTGTAATTATATCAACATGCAATGCTCAAAATGAAAAATAACACTACCATTGTGTCCAAAAAATCCTTGTGTAGGCTCTTCTTGGGCTCAAAAAGGCTGAAAAATGGCCAAGTTAGGCCTTCTCCATTTCTCTTCTAATTGTTCTGCAAATTATTCCCTCTGTCAAAACTAGAAATGAAATTGGTCTTTGCTAGCCTTACAAGGTGAAAATTTCGTAGTTACAGGTGGTGGGTTCGACCCATGAAACCCACCGATTTTGGTGCAAAATGTAGAACGATTTGGCATGCCAATAGGTCTGCACCCCTATTTTTCCACTCCGAGCCGGTCATATGGTGACAATGTGATCGTGGGGTGAGGGCCATGGGCCACACACCCCTTCATCCCTGCTCCTGATCGTGTAACGGTCAATGGAACTAGGGGATGAGCATAGGCAGGGTGTCATGCGCCCGCCCCTCCCGAGCTCTCCACCAACAGTCATGTATAACTCATGAACCAAGGGTCGAGGCCATGTGCCATGCCCCTTCTACCTCATCCACAGACATGGTGTATACATGTGACTTGGGGTTGGTCCAGTTGGGCGTGCCCCCTGTTAGCCTCCTGCTCATAGCAGGTATTCACCTTTCATGATCGACATATTCACAGGCCAAATATGTCATGCTTTGCTTGCAGCAATGTTCCATATTTGCTATTGAGGCAAAGAGGGCACAAAATCCTCAGGCACAAAAGTCATTGCATGTATTCTTGAGGACCATGGACCAGGCACTATTAAACATTTCTCAAGCATGGCTAACACTACTGTTGACTAATATCATTGGCCTTAGTAAGGCTGCATCCACAAAAAACTATGAATGCTAAAAGGCAAGTTGCTTCAAATGAAAACTTTGAATATCCTGGACTCAGTGACAATGAACAGAAAGTAGTCAATTCTCCATGGATTTTACAAAAGCCTCAGACTGCTCATGTGCTTACCAAAGGAAAATCTCTGACCAGAATTCAAGTTAACAGGCACAATGAAAATAATGCGTTGTTGAAAGATTCAGGATCTGGACATAAAAATGTCATGGAAGAGAAGTTCCCAGTCATGAATGTGGAAATGGAGAACAATAGTCAGTGTGTTTGGAAAAGAAAAACTCCTGAATATGCTCAGGTAAGTGTTACAAAGGTGTCGTCAGCAAGCTTGAGTCAGAGAGAAGAGGAGTCATCTTCTCTGGTACTGCAGACTAGTAAAAATATGGCGCATACATATAATGATAAATCTGTTTCTTCTATGGAGAAAGCTGAGATGATTTACATGGGTAGTGGAACAAGTGCATTTATGGCCTCTGAAGTTCAAGAACCAGAGGATATTTCAAGGCTACAATTTGGTGGTCCTGCTTTTGTTTCCCCCAGGACAACTTATGTAGATACTGTGTTATACAATAAAGACATTATTGAGCCAAGTAAAGCTAACTGTGCAAACAGAAAAGCATTATCTGCAATACAAGGACATGAAGTACAAGAAGATGGTCATGCATCTGCACACAAACGAAAAGCATCACTTATAAAGCATTTGTCTGTTGGAAATGGAGGCTGTGTAATAACATGTAATTCTAATTCCCGAGCTTGTGAAGTGGCAATGCGGACACTGCAGGTTTTGCCTCATGCCAACTTACAAGCTGAAACTGCATGTGAACAAGCCACCCACTATCATAATAGTGGATCACAAAAAGCACTTGGCACTGATATTATTACCCTCCAAAATGTCCAGGCTCTGAATGTTTCATTATTGAAAGAATCAAAGAAATTTGATAAATCTGTCATTGCAAATTTGAGTGAAAGTGATGCAGTGAAAATCTCAGAGACTAAAAAATTTTCTACTTCAATAGAACCTTTACCTTTCCACAAGGAAAGTACAATTGATGCTTGTAGACAGGCTATGCAGATAGCGCAAATGGGTATGACAGCAGAGAATGGAGATATTGACAAGACGGGTCCATTGGTAGAGGAACCTGAAAAGATTGAGAAATCAGCTCAGCTTATACCAGAAGCCACCTATCATCAGAACCTTAATGACCCAACATTTCCTATCGAAAAATTGTGACTGATGGTTATCAGCAAGCAATGCAAATTGCTCAGTGGAGCATGAAGATAGTGGATAGGTGTGCCAAGCAAAGTGAACATTCAAACCTAGAATTTCAAAAGAGTGGTGAAGCTGTAGTCATTAGCATGGATATGGAGAGTGATCATACTAGGCAGACTGGTCTTATGAACATGGAATTTGAAGAGAGCAGTAAAGCAGTGGGGAGTACCACAGAAATGGAGGATGATCTCACTCAGCAGAGTGCTCATATGAATCCAGAATCTGGAGAGAATGTTGAAGTAGCCAGAACTAGCATAGAAATGAAAGATAGTCTTACTAAAGATGATCTGATGAACTTGGAATCTGAACATGGTTTTAGAACAGCTAGAACCAGCATGAAAATAGAGAGTGATAAATATGAGAAAGCTTGTCGTATCATCCATGAATCTAAAATCGGTGTTAATGTAGGCTGCACAGGATTTGAAGCAACAGCGCAAGACGGAAGGCAGCCAAAGTCGTGTAATGAGCAATGCGTCTTGACTTCAGTTTCAGGTGCTGCAGAGTAACCCAATGTGACATGTTAGGCCATTTTATTGTAGGGAATTGTAGCACCCAAGGTGGAGGAAAACTGCATCATCTTGTAAACCTTGGAAAGGACGTCAAGGAAGCAACAATAGCAGGGTCAAATGTGCCATGCATGACTGGAAAAGTTGCTGGCAAAGATGAAGAAGAGATTGAAAAAGGAAAGTTCAAGGTCAAGGCTCCAGAGATGACTTCAGAGATTGGTCTTGAATCTGTTTTGTCTACAATTGGAAAATGTGAGCTCTCACCAGGTGGTGTGTTCCCAGATGATGGTAAAGAGTCTGTGAAAGAGTGTGATATTCCTTTGGTGCAATGTTCATGCAAATCTAAGGATGGACAAGTTGGGGCAGAAAGAATTCAATCCAAAAAATTTTGAAGCTGGAATCCAACAAACAGAAGAAATGATGGCCTGTAACAGTATGTCCCAAAGTGATGGTATATGTACACCTAGAGTTCATTCAGGGAAGCCTTTCTCTGAAGGGAGTGGGAAATTGTTGGTCATCATATTCTCAATGATTTTTATTTGAATCAATGTCAATTGAAGGAGTCAATAGTTAGAATCCCATCAATCGACATAGCCGATTTATGCGCAGTCGTTTCCGGCTTACTCTCATGGCAAGTGAAAGAAACATCATTGCGGGGATGAAAGTATGGGTTGAGGACAGTGAGCTGGCATGGGTTGATGGCAAGGTTATCAATGTTGGTAATGGGCTTGCTACTGTTCTTACAAGCACAGGGAGTGAGCTTCATGAGCATTCCATGTCAATTTCCTAGAATATTGTTTCAATTCTCAGCATACGTAACAATTTTCAATAACACATTGGTGAATTTTGTGACAGCTCTGTTAAATTAATGTCAGTTTGCTTGAAGATTGTTTCGATTCTTTGCATACGTTATTATTCTCAGGGACATATTGGCGAATATCAAGGATTTCTGGCAAAGGTTATGGTTCGTGTTGGAATGTCGTTGAAGATCTACCGATCTTCTTTCTTATGATCAAATACAACGAGAAGATTGGCCCTGCCTTGCGAGCACGCTATGCAAAGCACAAGATGAGGTCATCGGGAAAACAGGTCTCCATGAACACCATAAGGCCTATTACTCCACCTGGCCATTCTGGTGAACCAGGATCCTCTCCATCTTGAACCAAAAACACAGGTTTTGTTGCGTGCGAGGACTTTCCTTCTGAACAATGGCCGACTTTATCTAGCCTATAAAGCCATGATTCACTTTTTTGTATGTCGAATATGGATTCACTGATGTCCACACAAGCGGCTTGGAGTCAGTAAGGATGCTGAGTCGCTTGGCCTGACAGGGCATGAGAGATACATAATAGATATTCCTAATGATATCACTCAACTGAAGCCGGGTCAAGACATTACTGTTACAACAGACACTGGAAAATCATTCACTTGTGTTGCAAGGTTTGATACACAGGTTGAATTGGAATACTTCAACCATGCAGGCATTCTTCCTTACGTTATGAGGCAGCTGGTTGGCAATCAAAAGTAGAGTAGCTGTGTCATTGAATTATGCAGGAATCCTGTTGGATAGAATGATTTTTTTTTTTTTTTTTTTATCCACAGTTTTATAAATAATTTTGACTTGAAATAATGTGCATTGGTTTATGCACAGTGGGTACACCCCGAGGGGAGATTTTTGATGAGGCTATGCCGCCATTAGAATTCATGTCAGTATTTGCAGTTTACAATATTCCTCTTATTTTGTAAGAGGATAATGTGATAAACCCTGTTATGCACTGTCCAGTTGGTATTTATTCAAGTCTCTAAATGCAGAATCAAAGGAGATTGATATTAACGACATAAAGTACGCATGAGGGGATCCAGTGATTTGGAGGGATTGCGACAAAGAAGTGGTCACTCTGTTGAAACCTGAAATATGGTTTATATGGTGATTCATGGCGGGTTTTGTGAATACTAAGAGTTCAATTATTTTGGCCACGGGTTATTTGACTGAATTGCGATTGTTCCAGTAATGTTTAAATTGGTATTCACACGTATGTGGCAAAACTATAATTTCTTGTTCCCTTATGGCCAATATGATGGCGCCAGAGCAAGGAGAGTTGGGTGATATATATGAAGAACGACAAAGTAGTGAGGATGGCAATGGTGTACTTGTTGGATCTGGCTCAGTTTGGCGCAAATTAAATATGCAACGCACCCTTAAGTGAATCTGAGAGAGGCCATTTGAAAATGCGCTCAGAAGCAGCAGCATGACAGCAGAAATCGCAGATTTCAGTGTGGGCTTGTATGAATCATCCACGCAGAGTGAGGATCATATCATTTTGGATGTGAAGGGGCAACTCAACTTACTGAAGGGACAGCCACCACCACAATCTAAAAGGCGAAGATTATTTTATGGAATTGCCTAAACAACACCAACAAAGGATTCCATGTGCAGTAATTACAGAGTTATGGCCATGAGGCCAGCGCACAGCTACAGGACCACCGTTCAACCATTTTGAGGCTGCTCTCTCATACGCAGCCTTCACTTGCATAACTTCAGTTGCCAGCTGCCCCAGAACACCTATTTTAGATATTTTATGCATTCATTACCAGCACAACTTAGCATTTAAAAACTTTATTGCTACAAATATCTTTGGGATCTGTTTTGTTAGATATGTTTTTAGTGATGCTCTTTTAACTTGACAACGGCTCAAGGGCCAGCATGTAAATATTGCCTATTTAAACAACGTTGTCCGTTGTTCAAAGGGTGAGAGGTGTTTTGATTGATAATCTCATTTTGAGACTTGCTGTGTACGCTCTAAGAGATTTAATAAACAGAGCTTGTTGGAACATTTGTGTTTGGACTGTCTAAATGTGGATTCGATGGCTGAAGAATAAGATTACAGAATTCTCGTGCTTCTTCATGGACTAATAAGTTTTCCTCATCTCTTTCTACAGTTGCTATGTTTGCTATATCGTATCTGTGTCATGATCTAAACTTGCAGGAAGAAAGAATAGGTCAGATGTCACTTAGCTGTGCTCTGTCCTCAATTCCTGTTTTTTCTCTATGTTTTCCTTCTAAATTAGCCTATAAATATGAATTCCTCTTAGGCTCATATTTGCACTAGTTTCCTCCGTATCTGAATATTGTTGTAGGAATTTCTTAATTTCTCCTATAGAATATTGAGTCACGTTCCCTCTGTTAGCATGAATGAAAACTACTTAGCTGTCTTTCATTCCCTGACATCCGTTTCATCCTCATTCAAACTTGATATTATTCCTTGTGTAGCTATCCTGCTCTGTAGTCCCTTATTTGCCAAAGAAAACACATCTTTCAGTCCACATCCTTGACTCCATGCCCAATGTTCTAAACCTCTTGCGCTTCGCATGCCAACTCTGCCTGAGTAGATCAACCATCCCGCCAAACTCAAACGAAAACCCATGTGCATAATAACTAGCCTGAAATCATTTCCTAAACAAAGCTAAATCCCAAAGAGAGAGCCCTCTCTGACTGTTGGTAGGCTAGGACCGACAGTCCAAAGCTTGGTCTGTGGTTACCTCGGCCGTATCCCTTAAGGAGCCAAGGGACAACCTGAGTGATAACATAATGGCGACTCCGCTGGGGAACTGAATCATTTTGTTCATCACTGTAAACCCCGCTTTCTGGAGAAAGTGCTCCTTTTCTTCGGAGCTTTTCATGTTTAGTTCTGATCTTGGATGGTGGACAGAGATCATGCACTCCAAAGTAAAGACATCCACCTGGCGACTCCACTTCATTTTCATTCAAGACTCCACTGAGGAACGAACCAATTCTACAACCAAATAGTCCATATTCCAAAGCATTAGCAGTAAGACAGGATGACCGGGTTCGTGGAAGATCTTTCATTTGATAAAGCTTTAGATGTATTCAGGGAGAGTTTATCAAAATTTGAGCTTGATGAAGAATTTTTCAGATTGAGGTTGTTAAAAACAGCAGGAGGCTCGCATAACCTTTTTCTTGATTTAGTTGTTGAAAGATATGTAAATGAAATTGAACTCTTGCAATCTCAAATCCAGTCATATCATTTTCGCGATCCTGAAGAATATTTTCAAAATCTTCCTTCCCCAAGTCATGAGGAAATAGTACTACCTTCTGACTTACAGATTGAGGATAATTATGTTTCCAAGGCAAAGACTGAAGATTTAGTTGCAGAGCTTATTACCGAGGATCCAACTGTTCCATCCAACCATGAAGGCCCAGAAGAAGCTATCTCACATGATGTTTTTATTGATCCTATAGCAGACTACATGGAACTGCTTCTTAACTCAAGTTCTTTAGCATGCTTTCTCTGTGAGGACCAAATACATCAACAACAGCCTTTCTATACCACAATTTTGATCATGGGGGCACATGACCGAATAGTGCTTCCAAGTTCATTAACAATCAGTGAGCCAGTTCATCTCTCTTTTTTCAGTTGCTTAAGTGGCTGCACTGGTTATTTGACTTCACCTGACAGCAAAGTAAGTGCTGGTTAGGATAGGTAGGTAGGATTAATAAGTCAGCCGGCAAAGGGAATTTTGCAGAGAACAACATCAATTAAAGACTAAGGCATTCTGACCTGCTGTTCTTGACTTTTCGCGAGGAAAAGCCATCCCCAAGTGGAGCCACTATTAGCCTCCTGCTCATAGCAGGTATTCACCTTTCGCGATCGACATATTCACAGGCCAAATATGTCATGCTTTGCTTGCAGCAATGTTCCATATTTGCTACTGAGGCAAAGAGGGCACAAAATCCTCAGGCACAAAAGTCATTGCATGTATTCTTGAGGACCATGGACCAGGCACTATTAAACATTTCTCAAGCATCGCTAACACTACTGTTGACTGATCTCATTGGCCTTAGTAAGACTGCATCCACAAAAAACTATGAATGCTAAAAGGCAAGTTGCTTCAAATGAAAACTTTGAATATCCTGGACTCAGTGACAATGAACAGAAAGTAGTCAATTCTCCATGGATTTTACAAAAGTCTCGGACTGCTCATGTGCTTACCAAAGGAAAATCTCTGACCAGAATTCAAGTTAACAGGCACAATGAAAATAATGCGTTGTTGAAAGATTCAGGATCTGGACATAAAAATGTCATGGAAGAGAAGTTCCCAGTCATGAATGTGGAAATGGAGAACAATAGTCAGTGTGTTTGGAAAAGAAAAACCCCTGAATATGCTCAGGTAAGTGTTACAAAGGTGTCGTCAGCAAGCTTGAGTTAGAGAGAAGAGGAGTCATCTTCTCTGGTACTGCAGACTAGTAAAAATATGGCGCATACATATAATGATAAATCTGTTTCTTCTATGGAGAAAGCTGAGATGATTTACATGGGTAGTGGAACAAGTGCATTTATGGCCTCTGAAGTTCAAGAACCAGAGGATATTTCAAGGCTACAATTTGGTGGTCCTGCTTTTGTTTCCCCAAGGACAACTTATGTAGATACTGTGTTATACAATAAAGACATTATTGAGCCAAGTAAAGCTAACTGTGCAAACAGAAAAGCATTATTTGCAATACAAGGACATGAAGTACAAGAAGATGGTCATGCATCTGCACACAAACGAAAAGCATCACTTATAAAGCATTTGTCTGTTGGAAATGGAGGCTGTGTAATAACATGTAATTCTAATTCCCGAGCTTGTGAAGTGGCAATGCGGACACTGCAGGTTTTGCCTCATGCCAACTTACAAGCTGAAACTGCATGTGAACAAGCCACCCACTATCATAATAGTGGATCACAAAAAGCACTTGGCACTGATATTATTACCCTCCAAAATGTCTAGGCTCTGAATGTTTCATTATTGATAGAATCAAAGAAATTTGATAAATCTGTCAGTGCAAATTTGAGTGAAAGTGATGCAGTGAAAATCTCAGAGACTAAAAAAATTTCTACTTCAATAGAACCTTTACCTTTCCACAAGGAAAGTATAATTGATGCTTGTAGACAGGCTATGCAGATAGCGCAAATGGGTATGACAGCAGAGAATGGAGATATTGAGAAGACGGGTGCATTGGTAGAGGAACCTGAAAAGATTGAGAAATCAGCTCAGCTTATACCAGAAGCCACCTATCATCAGAAGCTTAATGACCCAACATTTCCTATCGAAAAAATTGTGACTGATGGTTATCAGTAAGCAATGCAAATTGCTCAGTGGAGCATGAAGATAGTGGATAGGTGTGCCAAGCAAAGTGAACATTCAAACCTAGAATTTCAAAAGAGTGGTGAAGCTGTAGTCATTAGCATGGATATGGAGAGTGATCATACTAGGCAGACTGGTCTTATGAACATGGAATTTGAAGAGAGCAGTAAAGCAGTGGGGATTACCGCAGAAATGGAGGATGATCTCACTCAGCAGAGTGCTCATATGAATCCAGAATCTGGAGAGAATGTTGAAGTAGCCAGAACTAGCATAGAAATGAAAGATAGTCTTACTAAAGATGATCTGATGAACTTGGAATCTGAACATGGTTTTAGAACAGCTACAACCAACATGAAAATAGAGAGTGATAAATATGAGAAAGCTTGTCTTATCATCCATGAATCTAAAATCGGTGTTAATGTAGGCTGCATAGGATTTGAAGCAACAGCGCAAGACGGAAGGCAGCCAAAGTCGTGTAATGAGCAATGCGTCTTGACTTCAGTTTCAGGTGCTGCAGAGTAACCCAATGTGACATGTTAGGCCATTTTATTGTAGGGAATTGTAGCACCCAAGGTGGAGGAAAACTGCATCATCTTGTAAACCTTGGAAAGGACGTCAAGGAAGCAACAATAGCAGGGGTCAAATGTGCCATGCATGACTGGAAAAGTTGCTGGCAAAGATGAAGAAGAGATTGAAAAAGGAAAGTTCAAGGTCAAGGCTCCAGAGATGACTTCAGAGATTGGTCTTGAATCTGTTTCGTCTACAATTGGAAAATGTGAGCTCTCACCAGGTGGTGTGTTCCCAGATGATGGTAAAGAGTCTGTGAAGGAGTGTGATATTCCTTTGGTGCAATGTTCATGCAAATCTAAGGATGGACAAGTCGGGGCAGAAAGACTTCAATCCAAAAAATTTTGAAGCTGGAATCCAACAAACAGAAGAAATGATGGCCTGTAACAGTATGTCCCAAAGTGATGGTATATGTACACCTAGAGTTCATTCAGGGAAGCCTTTCTCTGAAGGGAGTGGGAAATTGTTGGTCATCATATTCTCAATGATTTTTATTTGAATCAATGTCAATTGAAGGAGTCAATAGTTAGAATCCCATCAATCGACATAGCCGGTTTATGCGCAGTCGTTTCCGGCTTACTCTCATGGCAAGTGAAAGAAACATCATTGCGGGGATGAAAGTATGGGTTGAGGACAGTGAGCTGGCATGGGTTGACGACAAGGTTATCAATGTTGGTAATGGGCTTGCTGCTGTTCTTACAAGCACGGGGAGTGAGCTTCATAAGCATTCCGTGTCAATTTCCCAGAATATTGTTTCAATTCTCAGCATACGTAACAATTTTCAATAACACATTGGTGAATTTTGTGACAGCTCTGTTAAATTAATGTCAGTTTGCTTGAAGATTGTTTCGATTCTTTGCATACGTTATTATTCTCAGGGACATATTGGCGAATATCAAGGATTTCTGGCAAAGGTTATGGTTCGTGTTGGAATGTCGTTGAAGATCTACCGATCTTCTTTCTTATGATCAAATACAACGAGAAGATTGGCCCTGCCTTGCGAGCACGCTATGCAAAGCACAAGATGAGGTCATCGGGAAAACAGGTCTCCATGAACACCATAAGGCCTATTACTCCACCTGGCCATTCTGGTGAACCAGGATCCTCTCCATCTTGAACCAAAAACACAGGTTTTGTTGCGTGCGAGGACTTTCCTTCTGAACAATGGCCGACTTTATCTAGCCTATAAAGCCATGATTCACTTTTTTGTATGTCGAATATGGATTCACTGATGTCCACACAAGCGGCTTGGAGTCAGTAAGGATGCTGAGTCGCTTGGCCTGACAGGGCATGAGAGATACATAATAGATATTCCTAATGATATCACTCAACTGAAGCCGGGTCAAGACATTACTGTTACAACAGACACTGGAAAATCATTCACTTGTGTTGCAAGGTTTGATACACAGGTTGAATTGGAATACTTCAACCATGCAGGCATTCTTCCTTACGTTATGAGGCAGCTGGTTGGCAATCAAAAGTAGAGTAGCTGTGTCATTGAATTATGCAGGAATCCTGTTGGATAGAATGATTTTTTTTTTTTTTTTTTTATCCACAGTTTTATAAATAATTTTGACTTGAAATAATGTGCATTGGTTTATGCACAGTGGGTACACCCCGAGGGGAGATTTTTGATGAGGCTATGCCGCCATTAGAATTCATGTCAGTATTTGCAGTTTACAATATTCCTCTTATTTTGTAAGAGGATAATGTGATAAACCCTGTTATGCACTGTCCAGTTGGTATTTATTCAAGTCTCTAAATGCAAAATCAGAGGAGATTGATATTAACGACAAAAAGTACGCATGAGGGGATCCAGTGATTTGGAGGGATTGCGACAAAGAAGTGGTCACTCTGTTGAAACCTGAAATATGGTTTATATGGTGATTCACGACGGGTTTTGTGAATACTAAGAGTTCAGTTATTTTGGCCACGGGTTATTTGACTGAATTGCGATTGTTCCAGTAATGTTTAAATTGGTATTCACACGTATGTGGCAAAACTGTAATTTCTTGTTCCCTTATGGCCAATATGATGGCGCCAGAGCAAGGAGAGTTGGGTGATATATATGAAGAACGACAAAGTAGTGAGGATGGCAATGGTGTACTTGTTGGATCTAGCTCAGTTTGGCGCAAATTAAATATGCAACGCACCCTTAAGTGAATCTGAGAGAGGCCATTTGAAAATGCGCTCAGAAGCAGCAGCACGACAACAGAAATCGCAGATTTCAGTGTGGGCTTGTATGAATCATCCACGCAGAGTGAGGATCATATCATTTTGGATGTGAAGGGGCAACTCAACTTACTGAAGGGACAACCACCGCCACAATCTAAAAGGCGAAGATTATTTTATGGAACCGCCTAAACAACACCGACAAATGATTCCATGTGCAGTAATTACAGAGTTATGGCCATGAGGCCAGCGCATGGCTCTAGGACCACCGTTCAACCATTTTGAGGCTGCTCTCTCATACGCAACCTTCACTTGCATAACTTCAGTTGCCAGCTGCCCCAGAACACCTGTTTTAGATCTTTTATGCATTCATTACCAGCACAACTTAGCATTTAAAAACTTTATTGCTACAGATATCTTTGGGATCTGTTTTGTTAGATATGTTTTTAGTGATGTTCTTTTAACTTGACAGCAGCTCAAGGGCCAGCATGTAAATATTGCCTATTTAAACAATGTTGTCCGTTGTTCAAAGGGTGAGAGGTGTTTTGATCGATAATCTCATTTTGAGACTTGCTGTGTACGCTCTAAGAGATTTAATAAACAGAGCTTGCTGGAACATTTGTGTTTGGACTGTCTAAATGTGGATTCGATGGTTGAAGAATAAGATTACAGAATTCTCGTGCTTCTTCATGGACTAATAAGTTTTCCTCATCTCTTTCTACAGTTGCTATGTTTGCTATATCATATCTGTGTCATGATCTAAACTTGCAGGAAGAAAGAATAGGTCAGATGTCACTTAGCCGTGCTCTGTCCTCAATTCCTGTTTTTTCTCTATTTTTTCCTTCTAAATTAGCCTATAAATATGAATTCCTCTTAGGCTCATATTTGCACTAGTTTCCTCCGTATCTGAATATTGTTGTAGGAATTTCTTAATTGCTCCTATAGAATATTCAGTCACGTTCCCTTTGTTAGCATGAATGAAAACTACTTAGTTGTCTTTCATTCCCTGACATCCGTTTCATCCTCATTCAAACCTGATATTATTCCTTGTATAGCTATCCTGCTCTGTAGTCCCTTCTTTGCCAAAGAAAACACATCTTTCAGTCCACATCCTTGACTCCATGCCCAATGTTCTAAACCTCTTGCGCTTCGCATGCCAACTCTGCCTGAGTAGATCAACCATCCTGCCAAACTCAAACAAAAACCCATGTGCATAATAACTAGCCTGAAATCATTTCCTAAACAAAGTTAAATCCCAAAGAGAGAGCCCTCTTTGACTGCTGGTAGGCTAGGACCGACAGTCCAAAGCTTGGTCTGTGGTTACCTCGGCCGTATCCCTTAAGGAGCCAAGGGACAACTTGAGTGATAACACCCCCGACCCAACCCTCCCCGCAACGACGTAGTCGACCAACTTTAAATATGACCATTCAACCATGTACTAACAAGTAACAACATGGCGTAACAATGGAATGGAGGATTGTGTTGCCGAAGGTCATGGGGTTGAACCCCGTAGAGGATCATCTAATTCCTAGCCAAATTTTGGCCTTATCCGGAGTGCCACATGGTGCCTTGTGATTGGACCATGTGTCACTCCGTGATTGTCCCAAACCAAATTACCATCAACCAATCAAATCGTGTCATTTGCCCCTGTATGACTGAGCCACGTGTCTTGTTCTGACTGGATTCATACTCCATAGTCATCCTGTTGATTTCAGTACCACGTCAACGTACAAATTTCCACGTGGCAGCTATACACTGCCCAGTCAACCCTGTAAGTTGATTTTTTACTATTTTCCAAAAACTTCAGAATGCGATAACTTCCTCATACAATGTTGGATTGAGGCAATTCAAGCGTTGTTGGAATTAGAAAGATGAGATCTACGATTTGACGCTAGTTTTAGGAGATTTTGAGCACATTGTTTTTTGAGCATATTTTTTGTCCCTTGGATCACCAGGGTTATAAGGTTAACTAGGGCATAAATTAATCATCTTTTCTGTTGTGAATTCGTTGGATAAAGAGCTATTTTATGAGGCTAATTTGGTGTTGTGTGAGGCTTATTCTGAGGCTTAATTCAGACCCACTTGAGGCAAATGCATATCTGATTTGTTTTAAAGGTCTAGCTGAGGCATAATTTTGGCATTCTAAAGCAAATCCAAGTTCTGGTCTAAGGCTCATTTCAGAGGGTTTTCTGTAGTCAGTTTGGCCTCCTCTCGAGGCATACTTTGGTAGGGCCTCTTGAGGCAACCCTATCCTAGGCATTATTGTCACTGAATTTGAGGAGACCTTTTTAAGGAAAAAATATGAGCTCTATCTTGAAGAATGCATTGAATTTATAAGGTTGTTTCAAGGATGCATATAAGGCATTTTGTGGCTCAAGTTAGGGCTGGTTCATCATCCATTTGAAGTTTTCCCAAATCAAGAAAAGAAGGCATGTTTTGTCCAGCCAAGGAAGTTTGATCAAAGGTTGTTTAGGGAGCATAAAGAAGGGTTCTTTGGGCTACAAAAGAAGGACAAATTAAGACATTTTTAAGGGTTGTTTAAGGTGGGTTTGGAGGCAAGAAGAATTAATTTGGTATAATCAATTAGAGAACTGAACTCAAGGGATGATTGAAGAATTTCTCAGGCAAAACCTAAAAGCATACCTGTGGAAAACAAGTGGAAGCTAGATCATCTAAGGTATGAATGTATTGATATTTTATTTTGCAAAGATTGAGGTCAAGGGTAAATGCCATATCTACAGACTTGAAGAAGGTATTCTGAATAGGTATTGACAAAAACAACAGTGTGATCACACTCATGATGACTTGAGGAAATGTAAATCTAGATCATCTGAGACTATTGATAATTGTTCCATGTGATGTCTGGGGTTTGCACCATTGCAATGCATCTATTGTTAAAGCCATAAATTACTGTATAAGTATAACAAAGGATGAGATCTAAGAACACTACTCTAGCTCTCATTGTCATGGGCAATGTAATGCCTTAAATATGTTATTGCTAGGAAAAGTTTGGTAGAACCAATATATTTGTGCATAGCTAAGTCAACATTGCTACAAGAATTTATATATAACTAAGTTATGTCAGTGATGGATGAGTTTGTATGTTGATATGTGGTTGAGCGAGAAGTTTGTTTTACTTGTGGAGATAAGGGTTTGATGGTATTAATAAGCAGGAGTTAACTGTTGAAGTTGTTATGGTTGACTTAGTTGGTTTGGTTTGGTAACCAAATTGTCTTGCCTACAAGATTGTATTGATATATCTCAGAGACTTATTGTGGATCTATCTCTACGCTGCTAGGGTTAACTATTGGATATACATGTCGAGGAATAATACATTTGTTTGTTAAGCAAAGAGTGTTGAGTGTTATTGGATTGATCAACTATGGTTTGATATTTTGTCAAGAAGAGAGTTGGTATTGCTATTGATGACCTTGTTCCAATATTGCAGATTGACAGAGTCAACAAATTGATTTGATGTTTTTTATGTTGATATTGAGCTAAGGTGAATCTAGTTTGACAATACATGAAATGTGGTCCACTGTGTTGAATTGAAATTTAGATCCTTCAGGGCAAGTGGTGGCTTGTTGAGTAGGGTGGTACAAGGCAGAGATTGGAGTCCCCTTTGGGGTGGAGCCTCATAACACTTTAGGGTGGCAGGGTGGTGCTACGTAAAGTTGGAGCTTGCAGGGTGTTGGAGCTCATAAAACCAGGATGTTGGAGCATAGTTTCAATTGGGGTTGATAAAACTAGGGCATTGGAGCATCCTTCCAATTGGAGCTGGTAAAACTAGGGCGTTGAGGCATCATTTCAATTGGAGCTGATAAATCAAGGTGTTGGGGCCTTCTTCCAATCAATACTGGAGAATCTTGGAAGTTGGATCTTCCTGTTGATGTAATATTTAAGACACATATTAAAAAGTGTTTGGTGGTTTTTCTCTCGTAAGGGTTTCCACCTAAAAATCTCTTGTGTACTGTTTATTATGTTATGCATTGTTGAATGGTGTTGTTAACTGTTTAGTGTTTACATGATATGATTAAAATTGTTAAAAACTTCTTAATACTGATTCACCTCCCCCTATAGTATTGTTGAATATTCCAACACAGTGTTCAATCAAAATTTCCATTTAAGATGTTAAACTAGATACCATTTGGTTGTGATTTAGTGGAAGGGTGAGGATCTCTTCTTGTAATTTTTGCAGTTGATCCTATTGTGAAGCATCCATTGTTCCAGAACCAGAATCTCACTTCATGACTGTAAAAGATATGCCAAATATCCCCTGATCAATTCCTTTGCAATCTAGGTTTAAACCTTTGCCAATGTCACCTGAAAACAAAGCCCCCCAACCAGCTAAAGATGTTAGAACCCAAAGAAACTTCAAATTGGAAGACACACATTTGATATTGCAATTACGATATTGTAGAGTCACCTCCCCCAAATTCATATTAACCCAAGTGCAATTAGAAACAATCTAGCCTCATACCTTAGTGCAATTTCCTAAAATAATAAAGCCATACAAAATGAGCATACAAGTAAAATCGCGAAGAAAAATAGACCTAAGCAAGGTGTCGCTGAGAAAGGCACCCTTGACAACATAGTAGGCCAAGGAAGAGAGAGATTTCAAGCCTCCCAACAACCATTGAGAGAATTATTCTTTACAATTCATGGAATTAAATGACCAGCATATGTAATGTTGATTAGACCTAGAGGGAAAATCCAGGTGATGTTTCTTAAAGAGGAAAGAATGACAAAAAAAACTAACACCTTTTGATATTTATTTAGGGAAAAACCTCATCAACTTACACCTTCCTAGTTTGATTTTAGATTTGATAGGTCTCTCTACAACAAAGAAGTATGAACCACATGCCACATAAAACACAATGAATAAAGACATTTCCATATCCAATTTGACAATGCCTTGCCACACAAGTTTTTAAGCAAATGTAATCTATAGTATAGATTTTGAACATGATCCTGACAAAGTTTCCATGCCCTCAAACCGCTTCTCCATATGATAAAGAGTGAAATAAATAAATACCCCAATTCATGCCACATTAGCACAACACTCATAATCCCAATCCAACACAGGGAAACTAGGATTAACTAAGGGAAGAGTAGTGACGATTGTCTATCTTCTTTCCATGACCAAAACTTAAAGCTAACTAAGGCTCCAGATGCAGATCCTTCCTAGCATGAATGATGATTTGACACAAGCTTGTCCTTAAGCCCACACTTGCTTGCATAGTTACCTCATAACTTCTAAGCATTACACTAATGACAAGGGTGACAAAAGAATGATAAAACCCCAAATTTGAATGAGCCTTTAAATGTGTTACTGCATGGTTTTGAGCCTAAACAACTGCCAATTTTCCAGGTTTAAGGGGAGACGTATAGGCCTTTAAAGACCCTCAATTACTACGCTTCATAAAGTCTTATTCAAGGAACAATAAGACTTGCCCATTTACCTTAAATTCACTTGGTTTGAGTTGTAATCCTTGATTAGCCTAAGAATATGATAAAAATTTGTGGAAGTAAAAAAGAGAATGACGTCTTTAATATTCTTGATGGCATTCTTCAACTTGTTTTCATGGGGGAGGGTATCAACCACTAAATAATGGATAATAAGATTTGAATCACCATTTACAATCAAGGAAGAAGAAGAGATATGCCGTTTTTCTTTGCAAGCATTAGGCCTTGAAACAAGGCATATACTTCTGCGAGATTATTAGAAAGGGATCTCATATTCCAAGCATAAGACAATTCTATGTTTCCTCTGGGACAAAGATCAATCCATCCTCCCCTCCCTGCAATTTGACTACCATTGAAAAAAACAAATAACTTCAAATTTAGTCAAAAAAAATTTGATGGATACCCATTAAAACAATATCTATAAAATTCCCTCCTAAAAAAAAGGTATTTATAAAATTGTTTAAAAATAAATAAATGAGAGTTTATATTATTAACATTGGTTTAATTTTATGGATAAGTTTAAAATGTTTTATTTTTTGAATTTTTTTGTGGGACCATGATTCTAATAAAATTATTGCTCAATTGTAAATTTTTACTATTTAAATTATATTTTTGAACACATAAATAGATTAACATTTTGAAAAATGGATGCAATCTTATATTGTGGAGATTCAATCATCCAAATCTATAATTTTAACAATTTAAAAGTGGGTGTTTAATTTTTTTTATTAGATCTTGATTTTGTATTTTTTATTTTTTATTTTTTAAATGCATAAATAGATTCAACATTTTAAAATTTTTATAAAACACTAAAATTATACAAAATTCAGAATACAAACTTATTATTTTAATAAATCTTTACTAAAATTTTAAATAAATTTGATAGAAAAATATCTCAAAAACTCTAAAACACGAAAGAATTAAACCACAATTATTTATAATAAAATTTATAATAAATTTGACTAAAAATATTGTGAAAATAAATTTTTTAATATAAAATTTTGAATAAATTTGACTTAAAAAATATGTTAAGAAAACTTCAAAACGTGAAACAATTAAACCACAATAATTTTCTGATAAAGATTTTAAATTTAAAAAAATAAAAATAAAACATAGATAATTTAAGCTCTACTCAATTTCACAAACATTACTTGCATATTTTACTTAAAAATCTCAAAATACAAAATAAAAGAAACATATAAAAAAAATATCATAATAATAAAGAAATAATTCTCAGATGGAACCAGCTTAAACATTTTCCATATAACTGCTTTAAACAATTTTTATTGACATGGATTCCACTTTTTAATGAGTTGATTTCAATCTGATTTAGTTGGCAGAAACCCACGTGTACAACTGGGGGTGCCCAAAAGTGAATGGCCATAGATTGGATATGATTTATTTTCTATCGCTTTTCTGTCCGAAAAGTGGAGTAAGTAATGCATATACTTTCGTACACATAAATTCCTCACGACCATGTTATTTTTTTGGGTTAGAGATTTTGGAAGGGAATCCGTCTAGATTTTAGTTATATGAATGTATTTATTCCATTAAAAAGTTACAATAATATTATGGGTTATAATATTATTTTAAATATTATTTTTATTTTATTTTTGTAGATGAAATGGTTTTTTCATGATATATTAGTTAGTTTTAATACATTTGCATCAGATGTTGCAGAGGAAATGACATACATGGAAGAAGAGAATAGATGAAGAAAGAAGTGATATGTTATGTAATCTAACTATAGCTCAATTTGAGTGAAAAATAATTGTTAATGTTAAATGTAATACAATCAAGTATCTCACCTTGTCTATCTTTTATAAGACAAACAATTTAAATTATTTTAAATTTGAGGGAAAATATCTAAGATGACAACAACCGTGATATTGGTGATGACGATAATAATGGCAACGAGTATGAAGAGGATGGTGACGACAATTACAATGATTATAATAATAACAATTTTCGGGCATATCACTTTATATTTCAAGAAATCTCAATCCCGCTAAATAAGTATTGTATTACTTGACCTTAAGAAAAAAGAAAAGAAAGGAAAGGAAGACTACACCTTTTTTAAATTATCACAATTTTAATAAATTAAAACCATAAAATTATATATTAAAAAAATATAATGATGCAATGTGGCTATGGAGATTGTCAGTGGTGTGTGAGATTTGGTTTGCTTTATCATGGGTTCTAGATAAGCGTTGTCCTATAAATAGAATGATTGATTTAAATGTTATCAAGGAGAGATGCTGCAACTCTAAAGGCTCTCAAGAGATGATTGATATACCGCGTAGAAGATATTCTCACATGTCCAGGTGGGATTCTTGCAGTTGACTATCCTATAGAGAAGGTCCTGTTGCAACTCTAAACTCTCAAGACATGAATGTTATACCACGTAGAAGATATTCTCGCATGTCCAAATGGGATTATTGCAGTTGACTATCCTATAGAAAAGGTCCCTTGCTACTTATCTGATGAAAACAAACTCCTTGGTCTGAAATTCCACTTACTCAACTCAAATATCTGCCCGTAAATATTAATTCATAAATTTTAAAGGGGCACTTTTTGTTCAATTGTACTCTAACTATCATCCCCTAAAAAAAAATGAACTGTGATCAATGTTTCATTGTCAAAATGTATCCAAACCTAGGAGGATCCTAGATTTATGCCTTTTGAAATAATAATTACTCTTCATTCAAAACAAGTTTATTTAATTGCTTTATCATAAATGTTGTTGGTACAATTTGTAAAATTACAATATTACTCTTCATTCAAAACTTGTTTATTTATTTGCTTTATCATAAATGTTGTTTGTATAATTTATAGAATTACAACATTACTACATGTAATAGGTACAAAGTTAATCTAGATTTCTTAGCTTTTAAATATTGTATTAAAAAACTTATTAACTAACATTTCACTATTTATACCTTTCACATATATATGGAGATTTATTATGGATCTTTAATATGGGTAAATTTTTAACAAATTTTCAAATATTATAAAAAAATAACACATTTAAAATTATGTTTTAAACGCCATAAAATAAATTAAAAATTGCAGAATAATAGTAATTGTAGAAGAACAATATTGTTGAAATTCCAATCCCACCATCAATATGTGTCATTATTTCAAATTTCTCTGCAGTATCATTCATATTGGTATTGATGAATATATGCGTCTATCCAGCCTTTGCATTTACCACTGAGTACTTTTGTGTCTTCATCGTTGACCTTATAACTCTAGCTGCAATAAAGATTACATATTTCCACTTAGACCTTCATTGCTACGTTAATTATATCTACCAGTTAATCAAGAGCTAGGGACTCAACCACCATATATGTAGAAAGCTATGGGTTTTAAGTAAGAGGATTTGACTCGAACATAAATAATAAATGTATATTTTTTTAATTCAAGAAATTGCATTTGAAGCAGCTTTCAGATATATATAGTCTTGCATATAATTTTGTTAAAGATTAGACCGCAAAATTTGTAAACCAAACCTCCACACCATTAAACCACAATTTCAAAATACATGTAACTAAAACATTTTGAAAAATATTTATCATATTATATGTAACTATAATAATAGACAAACTATTGACCAACTAATAAAATGGGTCATTTTAGTTTTTTTCGCGACCTGGAGCGATGGTGCAGCCCATGAAGACCTAGTCTTTTGCCTACACTCCGGTGCCTCTTCTGCGGCCTAGGTCCTCCTGCCCTGTGGCCCCGCGACCCTGGGCCCTCTGCCTTGCTATGACTGTCCCTGAGGTTGAGAGACTGCGCTTCCGTTAGGCTCGTTTTCTACTGAGAGGGGCTTGTAAGCTAGGGCTCGCCCCCATGGAGGCCCCGGGTTCACCCCAGGCAGGCCACCTCCCCCCTCACCGCCTCCATTTGCCGAAGCCTTCTCTCTGCTCTTGGCCGGTTTGCCGCCGAAGAAAAAGAATGAAGCAACCAAGTTTGTCAAGAGGCTCGAGGATATTCCTGAAATTTCCCAGCCGCCAGAAACCCTGATCCAAGTCGCCCTGTCCTTGGCTGGGCAGCCCTCATTGGCCAGTTCACCGGTTTATGGCCTTCTCCTAAGTCCACTAAGATCTGGGTCAATAAGAATTGGGATCCTTTGATCAAGAATAGTGTCACTTCTTATTTCTTAGGACGAGGATTTTTCCTCTTCGAATTCACCTCTAAGGACGACAAGGATCTGATCTTCCAGAATGGCCCTTATTTCAGGGGTCCCCAGGGTCTCTATCTCAACAAATGGACGCCGAATTTCGACCCTGTAGCCGACATTCCCACGACTGTCCTGGTGTGGGTCAGGCTTCCAAACCTTCCAGTGCATTTATGGAACTGGGACTCGTTGAAACACATCGGAAACGCCCTCGAGAAATTCATAGATGGGGAAAATAACAAAAATCAATATGACTATGCCTGAATTTGCGTAGAAGTAGATCTAGAGGTGGGACTTACAAAAGCCATCAAAATCAAAGTAGGAAGCTGGACCCACTTGCAGAAGCTAGATTATGAGCAGTTGCCCTTCAAATGCCGAAAATGCCATGTTTATGGACACTTCGCCAGAGGATGCCCATCCAATACTGAATCAAATAAGGGTAAAGAAGAAGGTTGGAACTAGGTCAAGTGAGCCAAGAAAACCTAAATGAATGTCGGTCCAAATGGAAGAGGCCCCTAGCAGGCCCCTCCTCAGCAACCCCATTCTAGAATGGAGCAAGAAAATAAATTCGCCCCTCTAAGCTCGCAAATAGAGGAAACACAGGAAGCAGATACCCAAAAATCACCCCCCCTCGCAAAAGGTACACCCTCTTCTCCCAAGGGGGCAAGCCTTGCTGAGAGCTCCAAAGGAATCACTGTAGAAGTCAAGGAAGCTGAGCAAGAATCTGAAGGCTCGGAGGAAGAAGCGAAATAGGAGAATCCCAAGATTCGGTAAGGAGATCCACAAGAGGCCACAAAAAAGATCGGGAAAAAAGAGAGCAGGAAACTTTCAAAGATAAGCTCCAAGGTAGCCAACCAACTCTCGAAAAGCTATTAGCGTCAAAACCAAAGATGGTGAGAAACCAGTCCCAAGGCTCCAAGGGAGCCAACCAGAAATACAAATGATGAAGATTGTCTCCTGGAACTGTAGAGATATGGGGAGCAGAATCAAAGAAGAAGCCATCAGAAGTTTAATAAGGACAGAAGCTCCTGACATACTTCTCATCCAGGGGACTATGCTAGAGGACTCCGTCTTCCTTTAGGTAAGTAAGAAACTCTAGAATAAATGTGAGGCGAAAGCAATCTCAGCCCGAGGGGCTTCCGGTGGGTTGGGCACCCTCTGGAACGCAAGTAAATTCTCAGTCATCTCTGAGACCCTCAATACTCACTGGCTGTTCTTAAAATTGCAGCGCTTAGACTCAAAAGAAATTTTTAGTCCCTTCAATGTGTATGTCCCTGTGAACGTTGGGGAAAAAATGCCTGCTGGGAATCCATAAGAAACCAAGCATACCTCGTTAATCTTGAGAACACCATCATTGCCAGAGATCTTAATCTCACTCTCCTATCAGCTGACAAGAGAGGAGGCAACATTGTTCGCGACCCTAAAAGGGAATGGGCAGAGGACCTTATCTAGGACTGGGATCTGCTAGACATTAAGCCAATTTCTGGCAAGTACACTTGGACTAATAAAATAATTGGACCCGGTCACATCGCTGCCAAGTTGGACAGATTCTTTCTTCAAAGCTCTTTTCTTCTGCTTGGATTAGAGGCTAGAGTCCACATTCTCCCATGCAACACTTCTGATCATAAACCCATCAAGCCGAAACTCATGTCTCAACTTGATCTCGGTCCTATTCCCTTCAGATTTAGCTCGCTTTGGGCTAAGGAATCTGGCTTCATGCAATTAGTTAAGGACGTCTGGTCATAACAGGTCAAAGGCTCCCCCTTTTTCGTCTAGGAGGAGAAGCTTAGAAGAGTGAAAAGGGCTTTGAAAAGCTGGGCCAAATCTCTGCCCAATCCAGCCAACGAAAGAAAAAAAATTCAATGCACACTGGAAATTCACCATCTCCAGGCTGAAAAAGCTGATATAACAAAAGAGATTCTAGATAAAGAAGCCCAGCTCCAGCAAAACTATCACAAGGCTTGCCTAGTGGAGGAAAAATATTGGAGGCTTAAGTCACGTAGCCTCTGGCTTAACGAAGGGGACAGGAACTCTTCCTTCTTCCACAAACAAGCTCAAGCAAGGGAATGCACCAACTCCATCTTCGAAATCAAAGATGGCACTACCATCCACAAGGATAATACAAACATAAAAAAAAGTAGCCTCCTTTCATTTTAAAAGTCTGTATAGTGAAGATATAAATTTGGACCAAAACTCTGATATGATGGATGTGGTCCCCTCCTTGATTACTGCTAAAATGAACCATCTCCTCGAAGCTAAAGTCACCAAGAATGAAGTCAAAGATGCCCTCTTTGCCATGGACCTAGACAAAGCCCCTGGGCCGGATGGATTCTCAGCCAAATTCCTCCAAATTTGCTGGTTGATTGTGGAAAACGATATTTACAAAATGGTTCTAAAGTCCCAAGTTTGCCAGAAAATTGGAGGCAGCACGAACTTCGCTTTTCTTGCTCTCATCCCCAAAGAGAAAGGTGCCAACTCCTTCAGCAGGTTTTGCCCGATCTCGCTTTGTAATATTTGTCATAAATTGATTACCAAGTTATCGCTAATAGATTGAAGCTCATTCTCCCCAAAATCATTCCGGAAAGCCAAGGAGGCTTCGTTCAAGGTAGATAGATTGTGGACAATTTCATTCTAGTCCAAGAGCCAATCCACTCAAGTCTGAGCCGCAATGAAAAAGGTATGGTTGTCAAACTTGATTTAGCAAATGCATTTGATCGAGTTAGGCATAGTTTTCTGCTAAAAGTCTTACATAAACTTGGATTTGGTGAGAAATTTATAAACTGGATTCGAGCTTGCATTTCGGAGCCTTGGATTGCCCCGTTAGTAAATGGCAGCACTGCTGATTTTTTCAAAGCCATGAGAGGGGTCAGGCAGGGGTGTCCTCTCTCACCACTTCTATTTGTTCTTCAAGCCTCAGTCCTCAATTTTTATTTAGACAAAAAAATGATGGATCATGAAATCGCTGGGCTCTGCATAGCAAGAGGCGTTAAAAACATAAATCATGCCCTCTTTGCAGATGACACCTTGTTATTGGGAGCTGCTTCTATGCTTATGGCCTCTAGATTTAAAGGAGTTTTGGATGAGTTTTGTATGGTCTCGGGAAGCAGTCTAAACTATGGCAAATGTCATATCTATTGCTAGAACACCACTCCCAGCTTGCTCAACTCCATTTTCAGAACCTTTGGCTTCGTAACTTCCTGAAATTGGACTTCCTTCAAGTACTTGGGCCTCCCTGTTTTTCTCAAAAGGGCCTACAACAGAGATTGGCTCCCCCATTCGGAGAAATTCAAGATCAAATTGCTTGCTTGGGGCTTTTCCTGGCTTAACATTGTTGGTAAGTTTGTTCTCATAAAATATGTTCTTAACAACCTTCCCTTATTTCAGTTTTATGTCCTTCTTGCTCCCACTGGCATTCTCAGAAAAATGGAGGAGATCATTCAATTTTTTTTTTGGAAGGGAGGTAAGCAGAATGAGAAAAAGATTCTGCTAGTCAACTGGGAATCCATCTCCAAACCTCTATTGGAAGGAGGCTTGAATTTCAAAAATCTTGGCATCCATAATATTGCAATGGGAGCTAAATTAATTGGGAGAATTATTGCTCCTAACCCTAGCTGGGAGCAATTAGCTCGTTGGAAAAAATATTTCAAAGGCCATCATTCCCACTGCCTAGACCACCCTTAGACACATCCAAATACGCCCTTTCTAAAGCTCTATTTCAAAACTTGCCCTCTCATCAATGCTCATGCCTAATGGATTCCTGGTAATGGAAAAAGGATAAACCTCTAGACAGACAGGATAATGAACAATGAGTCGCTGCGAGACTGTAGCTCACTCCAAGCGCTGCGCAGATGGATGAACGAGACAAAAATGTGTTCCCTGTGGGACATTTCAGTCTGGAAAGATTCACGCTGGGCTTGTTGGAATCTTCAAATGCCCCCAGAATTGTTTATGGAGCATGAGATCTTGTTATCCAAGCTCCATGGATTGGCTCCAAAGCTGGCACGAAATCGTGACTCAAGAGGATGGGGTGCGCAGGGTGGTGGATACACAGTATCTCATGGTTATGCCAAGCTGTGTGAGTGCCCTCATGTGGCCATGAACCTAGAACCGTGGAAAGGGATATGGCATCATCCCTCCTTGCCAAAAATCGATTTCTTCAACTGGCTGCTATTCCACTCCAAAATTTTAACAGATGATAATCTTCAGAAGCGAGGATTCCATGGCCCTTCAAGGTGCTGCCTTTGCAAGGAAAACCAGGAAAGCGTAACTCACCTGATGCTTGAATGCACTTTCACAATGCATATTTGGACTGAGCTGCTGGGATCTTTGAGTTCCAGCTTCGCTTTGCCTTTCTCCATTCCTGATATTTTTGCTAAATGGCTGCAAAGGTATCCCGGTCCCCCTCCATAAAATAAAACTATCAGAGCTGCTTGGTCTATTCTCCCCAAAATTATATGTTGGCAGATTTGGCTTGAGTGAAATAAAAGGATCTTCAGAAACCACGAAAAGGATACCAAGCTCGTGGTAGTTAAGATTAAAGCCAATTAAAAGAGTGCCTGAGAGAGTATAAAGACGATTTAAGCCTAAGCCAACAAGATATAAATTGGGGCTCTTCTCTTGATCTTCAATTCCAAAAAATTGCAAATAGTATATCCCTCCTCAAAGATTGGCAAATAAGAGTTACAACAAAAGAGTTTCAGCGATGGATTACAAATCAGCCGAGACACTCTCTATTTTTTGATGGAGCTACAAAGGGAAATCCTGGAAGAGTTGGCGCTGGAGGTGTAATATTGAATCCAGATGGCATGAGGATCCATAGTTTCACCTGGGGTTTGGGCATCACTTCTAGCATTCAAGCTGAGGCTTTGGCTCTTTTCCAAGGGCTCAAGCTTTTGAAAGCGCTGAACATCAGGGAGGCTAATGTAATTGGGGATTCTTGGGTTATCATTAACACTATGGTGACACATGCTAAGCCAACAGACCTAAGGCTTGCAAGGCTGATTTTCAGAATAATAGATCTTAGAGGCTCATTTCAGAAATTGAATTTCTACCACGTGTTGAGAGCTAATAACAAGGAGGCAAACATTGAAGCCAACAAAGTAGCCCTTCTTACAGCTGGAGCTTTGCTAAGAGGCGGACAGGAAACATGGGAACCAATTCCTTAATTTAGAGACCTATTATGTTTTACTGCGTATTGTTAAATCAATATGTATGTATCCACAAACTTGGGAAAATCTTTGAAATTGACCACATAGTAGCAACTAAAAAGAGATATGAGCTAAGCATAAATAACATGGCCTTGCAAGGTTGTGTATTAATCTTGGCATTAGGCTCTCCTTTTGTAATCCACTTTTTGGCATTAAGGCCAAGTATCTAATATATCCACTACCCGTTTTTGTAAAAAAAAAAATATGGGTCATTTTATGATAGTTCATTCTCACCCCCACCATGCATCGTAATAACACGAAAGAAAATGAAAATTTCAAGGATCAATTACGTTTAACAGTAGTTGCATCGTTTACGACAACATTCCAAATTCGAGCAATTGTTGCAGCAATGTGGAAGATTACAACTATGTTGGTAGCAAGTACTGCATGAATCACTAAGATAGTCATGCTTGCCTAACCAATCATCACGTACCTTTACAGGCTCCAACATCGAATGAACTTCATCTTCACCTACAGTTTAAAAAATGTTAAATTCATCTTTCAAAAACTTGTGAACTACCAAAGTATGATGTAAATTTACAAGAATGTGAAATGGTACCTTGTGGATTATTTTTGACATCTACTGCTCTGGAGAGAACTGCCACAAGTGCAAAAAATATTAAAGAGATCAATATAATCTCAGAGGAGGAAGCCAAATTTAATCTTCTAAAAGGTCAACACTTAATTTGTCGTTTTTGACATACCATGCGAGTTACAATGTTTAGCACATATATGATTTGATGTAGCCATTAACTTTCTGTATTTAACACCTATCAATGGAGGCTTCTAGGTTTGTTTCCAATGTCGGACACTTGGCATTGATCTCGGGATTGGCACTGCATCAACGATTTGGAGCAATGATGCTTATCTAACGGTGGAAAACCTTTCCCCTCTTTTCATGGTAACTGCCTACCCTAACCCTCCGTCCAGAACTCCATTCTCTCCAGTTGTTCAGAGCTCGTTGCTGCTCTCTGCTGAGGTCATGATAGAGAAACCATTGGTTCTCGCTCAGGTTCAGATCAATGTTTTTCCCACTAGAACCCTAGAATTGACTTCCAGTGCACAAAACCAAGGTATGCGTGGTTCTCCTCTTGACCATACTTGACTTACGTGCTCTCAATTTTGGGTTGGGGTTTTTCTGTTTAACTTCTAACTCAACCTTCTCTGCATATGTGCTCTCATCTGTCACCGGGAGAACGCACCATCGGATGGTTTCCTTCAATAGTCTATCGCTTTTTTTGTAACAGGTACCTCTCTTTCCCTTGGCTACAACAATGAGGAAACGGGGTAAAGCTATTGGACTCTTTGACAGTCTCACAGATGAGGTTGCATTGTTGGGAATGATTGAAAATTGGTGCTTGTGATTGTTCATAATTCAATGCCCGGGGTTGAAAAAATGGTCCAAGAATTCTAATTCAAGTTTTATTTGGCAGATCAAGTGAGTTGGTGGATCATTAAACTGGACGAACTGGCTTTCAAGGATCGACATAAAGTTATTTTGCTCAAGACTAGACGGAAGAAAGTGGTGGTAAGGATGAATGTAAGAATTTAGCCTTCATGGTGTTAAGTTTTCTACTATATTTGGAATTGCTCAGCCTAAGGGAATGGATTTAGGTATTAATGGTTGTTTTATGTGTCTGTGTTCAATGATCAGGTAAGTCCTATTCCCATTCAGGTTCCCATGTGCAATGCAAGGGACATAGGGCCTCCATGGTTGAGACCCCTTATGGAGGCCATCTTTTTTATGCCCTGTAAAATCCATGGAGTCTCCAGTAAGAGCGAGTGCAATATGTATTGTTTGGATTGTATGGGCGGTGCATTGTGTTCCTACTGCCTTGTCCATCATAGAGACCATTATATAGTCCAAGTACTGGAAATTCAAATAATTTCATCATGACACCGCTCACAAACAGATCACATATCAATACACCAGTATTTTGACGTGGTTAAAACCCTTAGAGAGGGAAACAGTCCACGGCCTGCGCCAACGTGGCTACTACAGGCAATTTATTAATAAAAGAATGAAAATTTACATAAGCTTCTCTCATGCACGATGAACCTACAAATGACCCTCCATGCGCTTTAAATAGAATTCATGGACCAATCGGGTGTCAAGCCACAGATCAAGTGTCGGTAATACCGAGGAGAGAATGAACCGTCGGATCACTACATATCGTGACCGTCAGATTGTAAGTTAAAAATGTACAATGGTAAAGAAACACACTTTACCTAACTCTATACCTAACTCTATACTAGACCAAGTTGAACTTAACTATTTCCTATGTGTCGGAATATCCTAACATGCTTTTGGTTTTGAAGTTCTTGATTGGGAAACTAAGGGGCTGCTAATGTGTTTGCAAATAATGTTTTTCCCATTGAAACCCTAGAATTGACTTCCAGGTATGCGTTGTTCTCCTCTTTACCATACCCAACTTATTCACTCTCAGTTTTGGGTTGGGGTTTTTATGTTTAACTTTTAACTCAACCTTCCCTGCACATGTGCTCTCATCTATCACCGGAGGGCTGCACCATTGGATGGCTGCCTTTAGCAGTCTATCGCTTTTTTTCTAACAGGTACCTCTCTTTCACTTGGCTACAACAATGAGGAAAAGGGGTAAAGCTATTGGAAGCTTTGACAGACTTACATGTGAGGTTGCATTGTTGGGAATGATTGAAAATTTGTGCTTGTGATTGTTCATAATTCAATGCCCGGATTGAAAAAATGGTCCAGGAATTCTAATTCAAGTTTTATTTGGCAGAGTAAGTGAGTTGGTGGACCATTAAGCTGGATGAACTGGCTTTCGAGGATCAGCATAAAGTTAGTATGCTCAAGACCAGACGAAAGAAAGTGATGGTAAGGATGAATGTAAGAATTTAGCCTTCATGGTGTTAAGTCTTCTGCTATATTTGGAATTGCTCAACCTAAGGGAATGGATTTAGGCATTAATGGTTGTTTTTTGTGTCTGTGTTGAATGATCAGGTAAGTCCTAGGCCCATTCAGGTGCCCATGTGCAATGCAAGGGACATATGGCCTCCATGGTTGAGACCCCTTCTGGGGACCAGCTTCTTTGTGCCTTGTAAAATCCATGGAGTCTCCAGTAAGAGCGAGTGAAATATGTATTGTCTGGATTGAATGGGCAATGCATTGTGCTCATACTGCCTTGTCCATCATAGAGACCATTATATAGTCCAGGTATTGGAAAATCAAATAATTTCATCATGCCTAGTTTTACTTTCCAAGTTCTTTATCAGGAAATTAGACCATTACATAGTCTAGGTACTGGGAAAATCAAATAAATTTATCATGCTTGGTTTTGGTTTTGAAATTCTTGATTGGGAAACTAAGGGGCTCCTAATGTGTCTATAGATAATACGGTCTTCATACCATAACGTTGTTCCTGTTTCTAAGATTTAGAAAGTGCTCGAATTAGTCGTGTGTAGACTTACATTATAAATAGCTCCAGGATTGTTTTTCTCAATGAAAGGCTTCAATTGAGGCTAGGTAAGGGCGGTACAAATACCTGCGAAATATGTGATAGGAGCCTCCTAGATACATTCCGCTTCTGTTTCCTTGGTTGCAAGGTATGACATCCATGACTCTTGGTATTGCGGAATTATTTTTGCTTATGTTATTTTTATTCTTTGCATTAGGCCATTTTGACTAAGAACAATTCCAATTCCCTGCACAAACTAAAACAATGAACTCAGATTTCTATGTTTCAAAAAAGTAACATGACAAATTTAACCAAGAATGTTATTTAATAATTTATAAAGGAATAAGATTATGCCTTTGCAGTAGATTGTGCTGACCAACATGAGTCTTGCCACATACTCTTTGCAGTAGACACCTTCATAATTGCATATGTTACAACTTTGAGGTATATAGTCTTCATAAACATAAGATGAAGGGGATTTAATCCAGGTTAGTGTGTAGAAATGAATATTTATGAATTCTGGCCACTTCTGGAATGGAAAGTTTAAACTTTATGCATAAGTATTGGCTTATAGTTTTATGATTCACAATAGCAAAATTTTCATCAGTAGAGTATATGTATATCATCCTGTTTAACTCTATTTGCATTACCGTAAATACATATCAATGAGAGTTAGACTCATAGTGAATGAGTAGGACTGGGCTGGATACTTATCAGATAATTGCCGTTATTGGTCTAAGGTGCCAAATTAAGGTTCTGGTCTGAAAGGCGTGGATTCAAATCCCACTCTCAACAACCGAGGGGCGTGAGTTCAAATCCCACTCCCAACAGGGAAAGTTTTCACAAAACTTTAGCATGCTAGAATGAAAATAAATTTCAAACAAATTAAATAGTTGTGAGGATGGTCTTTTCACAAAACATCAACATGCTAGGATGAAAATAAATCTCAAACAAATTAAATAGTGTTAGGTTGGCCGAGTGGTCTAAGGCACCATATTTAAGTTTTAGTCTTCGAAAGAGGGCATGGGTTCAAATCCCACTTTTGACAAAACAATTAGGAATGTCCTATTAATAAATCTAACAAAACAATTAGGAATGTCCTATTAATAAATCCATGTTTTTTATCAAATGCGATTCATCATGTTTTCTTCAAATTAACCATTTTTCGTATGTTTCAGTCCTATTACTTACAAGGCCACATGATATGTAGGTCAGGACATCAAAGACAAAGTGCGAGAGGTTCCGAGTTCAATTCTCAGAATGCCTCGTAATATGGTAACATCTGATCTTTTTCTTTCATCATGTTTTCTGGTGTGAGTCTTGCTAAGGGTGCGACAGGGCGTGAGTTCAACCCTCGGAATGCCCTGTAATATGGTAATGTTTTCTCTTTTGATTTCGTATGTTTTCTTCAAATCAACTATCGTTCCTATGTTTATGTACTGTTACTTACAACCAATTTGATGTACACCACAACAAAGGCCATATAATATGGAGGGATGGAGATCAAAGATTGAAAAGCGTGTGTTAAACAAGGATGAAGGTCCATTGTTCCCCAAGGAAATGCATAAGAACAAAGTAAAAGCAAAAATGATGTCTGTAAATTATATTTAGCACCCCTAAATGATTATAAAAATTTTGCAAAGTTTGAGAATCTGTCATTATCTCAACTACCACTTGCATTTAACTGAATTTGATAAGTATAAGTCATTTGGTTCTCTTAAATACTTGTAACACTTTTGAGAATTTTTCATGATGTTAACTACCAATGCATTTAAGAGAGCGGGATAAGTGATGATGCTCATAGTTTTTCATGGATATCATTTTCCATCCATAGTGGCAACCAACTTACCCGAAAATATCATGCAAATGTAGTGCACCCAGTAGTACTTGACACATGCAAACCTAGCTCTTAGGTCTAATAGTTTGGCTAGACGTACTGTGAAATAATAGTTGGTGGATGTCCACCCCTTGCAAGTTCACCTTACCGTCCTTCGACATCTTGAAACTTAACCGGGAAAGACTTGAAATCTCCTCCAACTTTGACATTATGTTCGATGCCAGCTGAGCTGATCCTACTTCACCACATCATCTGGAACATGCCCGAGAGATTGAACCCCAGCGAGAGGGAAATTGTGTCTAAGGTGGAGTTCGCAGATGGGTCTTTACTTATGCGCAACGAATTCATAACTACCTACAATGAATTTGTAACTATTTTCTGGTGATCGAACGGTTTAGCCTTTCTCAATCGTCTAACATACGATCTTAGGGTGCATAAGGATGATAGGTGGGAAAGAAGGGGAGTTGATTTCTAAGAGGAACGCCTTACTGCGTAAAAATTAGTAGAGATTTTTGGAAACTTGAGTTTAAGTTGTTTAATCCATAGAATTCATGAGGTTTTTTTAGAGTGTTGAATCTATTTATGCATTCAAAAATGCATTTTAGACGTCAAAAAATCACATTTTTTTCTTGAAATTGTTTTGCCAAATTTCGGTGAAATAGTTTATTTCGTCTATAAGTTATATTATGCCTTAGTTATTTAGTCATAGTCTTTTTTTTTAACCATTATATTTATATTTCATTTGATATAGCCATATACACTAGATGCTATAGCTCTGAAGCATGATGGCGATGGCGAGTACGACTAAATGGACGTGGAGGCAGACATGTGCAACAAATGGCAGGTTTGAGAGTTTCCACATAGTTTGGTCCGTAGGCTATGACCATCCCTCCTTTAACCCTGCTCTTCTAGCCTGCAGAGGGTTTACTGTGGTTTACAACGTTGGTTTTTACCTTTACCACAACTCTCCATTTAGGGTTGCCTCCCCCTCGCTATCACCTTTCATTGTCGGTTATAGGCAGATGATGCTAGTATACCCCCGACAGCAATGGACCTCGATAGCGTCGACTATTTGGAGGATCCTTTGCGCAAAGATCAGTCTGGAAATCACAGCATTCTGAAAGGGCAGACCGCATTCCATTCAGTTGTGATTTGAACAAGGCCCTTGTTATCTCAGGGCCATTTAGTCTCCCAGTCATCCTACTGGACGTTCCCCCTACCTGGCCATCCCTGTCTACCTCGCCGGCTTCCCTGTCCTCGTTAGGGGTTGTTACGGGCTACCTAAACCCTAACCTTCTGGAGTCTTGGGCTGACCATCCTTACGTTCCCTCATAAGCGGACCTTCCTCTGTTTTTCACTATTTGTCAGCTCCTCCACATTCGACACCTCCATCTTGTAGGTTTTAACCCCGTACAGAAATTACCTGCATACGAATTCTAAATCACAGGAAAAATAAAAATGCGAGAGCATAACACATAAAACACATATACACAGAGATTTCCCACTGGATCTCAAAACCGAGACTACCAGCTTGATTTTTCATTATCTCCTTTCAATGTTACAATACATATTTATACATGCCGAAGCATCCATACCATGGACCGAAAACCATCGCGTCCCAAAACATGGACCGAAAACCATAGGTAGGTTCGCCCAACCTAATATAGGGTCCAATTTTTTTTTTCTCAGGGCGTTGCCCCAAACCTCGTAGAGGGGGGCTACCCGTCCCCCTCAAACCCCCCAGACAAGGGGGCTGCCGCCCCCCCTGTGACCCCCCCGCTGCGTAATCGGCGCAACGAATGGGGGGGCTCCGCCCCCCCTCTAAGCCCCCGGTTCACTACGTAGGTTAGTCGTGGACAGAATATAACACAACCCAACAATCTCCCACTTGTTGTTTTCTTTCCACAGGGGGCCACAGGAGAGCTTAGTCATTTTTCCAACCTTGAAACGCCCATTGTTTCTCTACACCAAGAGAACTTCTCAAAGCTCACAGATTTTGTCAATGCATCTGTAGTATTCTTCAAAGTGTCCACCTTTACCAGCAACACCTTTTTGTCTTCTATCATAT